>BSUD01000014.1:153707-186771 GCA_033239045.1 Fagopyrum esculentum | reverse complement strand
GAAAGTCACTATATAAATTAGTTCAGAAGCAGGTTGCAAGTTGGAGAATTGGCATCCTCTCTTTCCCCACACTCACCAAATCCAATTGAATCCTCTCAACTTCCTTCTCCATCCCAACAAAACGGAGAGATTCGGACTAGCAGAGAAGCTCTCAATCATCATTCATGGCGACGAAGGGAGCTGAACTCGTTGAATTCGAATTCGAATTTGAAGAAGGGATGTCTTGGCTTCCTGCTCACGTTCTTCACGAAGCTTGTGGTTTCGACCATTATTACTACCCCAAGGTACGATTCTCTGCTTTTCACTCTTTACATATATATGTATATATTGCTCGATTGATCAAGCTACGAGTTGAGATCGATCCACATTGGCTCTCCGATTAATTCAGTTACTACGATCATATGCTTTCGAACTACGCTCGCACTTGAATCTCTTGGTGGTTCGAAATCAGATCCTCTTGTTTTTTAAAGTACTTGCATGTGTCGATTAGACTGAAATCGATCAGTACAGGAAGATGAAAATCTATGTTTCGTGATCGATTTCAGCAAAAACTGAATGATTGGAAACGAGTGTGCTGATCGAATTCTGATGCCAATTAGGTTGTAAATTTAATGCTAATTAATTGCCGTCAATATCGTCGACTTGGATTAATATTAGATTTTTTATTACAAATTATTATTTTGGTGTTTAACAGGAGAAATTAGGGCAACGTGCATCGCTTAACCATCATAGTTATCATCACCACCATGTCAAATTGATTGGAGAGCCACTTCCTAATCGAGTAAGCACACGATCCTTTTTTTAAACATGTGAAATTGATAGGATTACGAAAGTACTAAACAACAAATTTGACAATAGCTGGCCCGATTGGAACTACTCTTAAGACACTAATCGAAGATGATTATTTAAACTGAACCCTCCTTTTAAAGGGGAAAAAAAACTAGAGATCATAGCACGAATAATATTATACCTAGGTATGTGCATGCATCAGAATCCTCATTTATTCGCAATTGGGAAAGGCGAGGCTAAAAGTTAAAGGAAGAACGAATTTAAGCACAAACTTTTTAGACGTACGTCATAAGAACGTGGAAGGTAACGAGAATAATAAATTATCACTACTTTCCCAGTTGCAAGAGTTTGAGGTGCCTCAATTCACTGCCACATGTCTTCATATTCTTTTCTTTTTTTTTTTTTCCCTGATGAACGAAGATCGTCAAAACAAAATAATAAGATTACTGCAAAAATGAGCACTGAGAATCTGAATATCTTTCTTATTGTTTTCGGGATCAATTTTTTTGCATTATGCGTGATGTATAATATACTACAATGGAACTTCAGCACATAGGATCATCACCAACCAGACTGAAACCGAGCCATAGAGCAAGGTATAACAATAACCGATCAACATCCGGCGGACCAGGAATGCAAGCTATCTTTCTTGATTCCGGTGAAAAATCATCTGGTGGGACTGGAGTTTTCCTTCCAAGAAGAGCAGGTTCCGATTTCCAGCCAAGGCAAAAGCCAGGTAACTAACCAATCTATTAGGTTAAGTTTTGAGTATCTTGCGTTACGGTAATCCCAAGTATGTTTGGCTCAAATTGTCCCTTGTAAAGAAAGCAGTCACAATTGTTGACTTCACTTAGTCCTATATTTATAACTTCAGTTTATATATAAATTCATCTTCCGCTTAATTGATATATGTTTTACTTGTGGCAGCTTGCTCCCCGGTTCTACTCCCTTCTCGTGTGGTACAGGCTCTAAACCTTAACGTGCATGCTTTGGGATTACAGATCAGCCCTCAAAAAGGTTAGAGAACAATATGAAATTGTGTAAGGAGGGGATTATGAAAAGAAGTGAAATGGGTGTTTTGTAAAATGAATATGATTTTGGATAAAATTATGAAAAATTATATTTTAAAACTTTTTAGAGGAATGATATGTAAAAGGAGGGGTAAAAATAAGATTTCACCCTCAATAATCCTTATAATCCAACTTTAATAGGATTACATAATTCTTATCATTTTTATAATCTAATATACTTTGGGTCCGTTTGGTAACGTAAGATTAAGTAGATGAAGATGGGTGAAATTGTTTGAGATGACGAGTATGAAAATAAGGGAAACGAGTGTTTAATAAAACTAATATGATTGTGGGTCAAATTATGAAAAAGTACGTGTTATATTTTTTTATATATATGAAAGATACGAAAAAAAGAAATAGGAATAAAAGTAAGATTTTAGCTTCAATAATTCTTATAATCAAAGTTTTTACAAGATTACAAAATTTTCACAATTTAATTCTCTTAATCTCCATAATCAAACCTTCGTTAATCTCCTTCATTTCCTTACCGTACCAAACGAGATTACGAAAATTATTTATCCCATTTAATCTCGATAATCTTAATCCCTTAATTTACGCTCTTACAAAACAGAGTCTTTATCACCTTCATTTTCTTACCAAACCAAACGAAATTAAGAGAATTATTTTCTTTTTAATTCTTATAAACTTAATTTCTTTAATATTTTTTCACCTACCGAACAGGGCCAATATTATTAAATCAATCATCTTCTAGTTCTAACTTAGTAACTTCAACACTTACTTTTGAACTCCGCACTTCAAATTAACTTATTTAAGTTTTACCTTTTGTTTAAGATAAATATTTTTAAATTTCAGTACTGTATCATACCCTCACAAATCAAATGGTATTTTCTTATGCAGATGAAAAACCTAAAGAGAAGAGCAGGTCGGGTATCAATCCATGGGAGATCAATACCAAGGACAACACCAACGAATTCACAGGTGCCAATACGATCCCTCAAACTGATCACAAGAATTCATCCCCAGAAATATTTCTACCAAAGGAATGGAGCTACTAATTAGCTGGAATTTGACCAGCAAGCAATACAGAAGCCTCAGATGAGATGTCGCCTAATTTCACAATGAGGTTTTCATTCATTTCTCTACTTTATTCTTCTTGTGAATGGTACACAATAATGATCATGTACGGGGGTTCGGGGAATGAATTCTCTGTAATTAGACCACATAAACTTCCCCCGCTCTACTTCAGAGGGAGAAAAAATACATACCCGGGCGATCATGTAGACAATACCGAAATCAGTACAATAGCTTTGTCAACACTTTGTTGTATTCATAAATTGTCCTGTATGATACAATCATCATTGATAATAATGACACATTGGATTTCATTTTCGGCAAAATGTGTCCAAAAAAAGACATGCAGGTCTATATACTCCAGTTGTTTTTTGGAGTCAAAACCATTGACCAAACTCTTCACTCTTTGTATACCATGGTCTTTCACAATCACTTAGAAGAGACCATCAACAATTGAACATTCATACCAATCAACAAGATAATACAAAACCTCAAATGGACCTGTTCATGTTTGTCTGTTGCTCAGTAAAATCGACTGCAGTTTATTCTTTTGGTTTGGTCCTCAAACAAGTTTTGGATCCAACCATACAAACTAAACCTGCGTAATTGGGAAACAACAAACATCATATAAGAGCCGATTGCAATCGATGTTGGTATTTAGGAATATTTCAGAGCATCCAATGGAAGTTCATCTCACCTTGGATCGAATTAGAAAGGGTAGGTGAGCAACAATCAGATCTTCTCCAGATTCACCTTTATTTCCTCGATGCTGATATTATAGATAGATATGTATGTATATAACTGCAAATGCGCATAAACAAGTAAGCAATATATCCAATTTGAATCAGCTCCAGCTTAATTTTCTGCAGCAAGTACCATACAAAGGACTAGTTTGGTCGATGACCACAAAAATATAAGAAATGCCAAAAAAAACAAAATGCTTTTTGAGAGGTTGAATTTTTACAATAGCCAATGCTTACATTGGAAGTCTCCAGCGCATAAGAGTTCATCTTATATGTAAGCCGCTAAGGAAGTCTGATAGCCTGGAGCCAAAAAGTCCAAGTGAAGATATTGATGGGACAAGATAGGGAGGGGATAAAGAGGGACAGACAATCATTAACAAGAGAAGAGTGAACGGAAACCTGATATCTTTGGCTATTACAGTGTCCCCATCTGCAGCACCAAGGTGGCGTAAAACCACCTCTTCAAGGCGACCATCACGGTATGCATGCTGCGTTATGACATGCATCAAAGGTATCAGGTAAAAATTCCAACAAAATGAGGCCGGGCTAATAGAATCCAGCGGAAGGAAATCTAAAGAAAGTGAACCCTTTTTCCTACCTTATAAAAGCAGCTACTCCCAAATGGGCATGAGCCACTTCCAAAGTCAAAATGTTTGCAATCAATGGACCTGCAGCTCAAAACACCAATGACAATGAATCAGTTAGCTTGTTCTTTATGCATCAACATGGCTGGAATTAAGTTGGCAAAAAACCCAAAATACGTCAACGAGTTCATACGAGCATTTTTCAAAATCTATCCACGACCTATACAGCATATAGATTTCTCATTTTGAACTCGTTCAAATTTGAGGTCAGACTCAATCTAAAGATTATGCTTTAGTTCCTAACAGAGAAGTGACTAATCTCTTCCATCCTATAACAGATAACCACATGCATATATGCACAAATGATAAATAACCAAAGGATCAATCAGAACAAACTTTCATATGCAAATATCAAGAAGATGTAATTTAACCTTAAAACTAGTGCAAGGTACTCACTTAAGTTTGAATTTGTAGTTGTCAACAATCTCTTGCTTCTCTTCATTTGTGAAGTACCACATAACGCTTGGAATAACAAAATATGAAAGCTTACGGCATATTGGGCAAGATCGTAATGCACTATTGACGTCCATACCAGAGGACGGAGAACTGCTACGCCAATTCCTTATACAACTGATACAAAATGGATGATCGCATTCTGACAGCAAACCGAACTTTCTTTCAGTTGCAGTAGGTTTAGAAAGAACACGTTCTAGACAAACACTACATTCAATATCCTGACTTTGCTTCAATGCATTAAGCTGCTTTTGTCTTTTCTCACAAGACATCTTATGTTCCTCATTTTCTTCGGGCCTAAAAGGATGCAAGCAATTCTTCCCACAAGTTGCACACAAATCCCCGTGAATATGCGGACACTTCTCACCACGTGGGCAATGACCAGCAGCAGCAAAGGAACACAATGCTCGATCAGACGGATTAACACAAGCAGATTCAACCACATCACTATCATCCACAGCATCAAAATGTTCAATCCTTTGACTCCATGCCGGCTCACTGATATTAACAAAAGCATTGCTTGCAGCTGTAAGCTCTCTAGGAGCAAAAGGGTCAGACATTGCCTGAATTGCAATAAACTCAGGTGTGTAACCCGAAGCCATATCTACAACAGGAGGTGCAGAAGAGCTTGAGGAAAACGATGCAGATGATTCTGAACGAGGCAATTTGATATGGTCATATCTGCATCTATTACCATAAGCACAAGCACCTTTTTGATAGTATGTACATATCTGAAATCGAAAAAACCACATGAACAGCCGATCAAAATCAAAATCTAATAGCTGGAAATAACACAAGCAAGGGAGAAAACTGCTTTACGTTATTTGGGGATGCTTTCCAATCATGAGCGAACTCGCAATAATCCCCTTTTAGGCATGCTCCATGAGCAAAAAATTTGCAAAGAACCCTAAATAACCATAAGAATGTGACCAAATTAAAGCATAATCAAGCAATTAGCTAAATAGAATACAAAAACCAGCAGAGATGGCCAAGCAGCAGAGATACATGATCAACAACATAAGAGTAGAAGAAGAATCAAGCGATTGACAGAAGAAACAAGCAATTGGAATCACGAAAGAAGAAAAGAGAGAGAGAAAACTGACCTATTCGACATCGGATTGAAATTGGGTGAAAGGAAGGGATGGGAGAGGAAAGGAGCAAAGGGGAACGGGAAGGCTATATAGGATTATAGGGTCGAAGAAGAAGGGTAGAAAGGAGAAAGGGGGGAAGCTGAAGACGGTAGATACAGAGAATAGAATAAGGGGTAGAGAGAAGATACCTAAAAGGCTAAAAACACATCTGTTGGTTCTTATTATTCTCTATGTCTTACCTTATTTCTTTATTTTCGGCTATTTCTACATGCCAAAAATTACCAACCATTTCAAGAATTGGTCTGCCCTATTCCATTGCATGTAAGGGCTGTGCAAAATCAGACCGGACCGGACTGGACCGGATCGAAATTTACGGTTCGGTCGATGGACCGGATCGGAATTTACGGTTCGGTCTACGGTCCATGTTTGTTTGAAAACCTGGATTACGGTCCGGGTCCGGTTTTGGACCGATTAACACGTAACTTGGGTTGGACCGTAAATTGCAAATATCCAGTCCGGTTTTAGACCGGAAAACCTCACTAAAATTGCGCAATTTAGGTACAAACCGGTCTGGTCCAAAATGTTCAAAATTTAGGTACAAACCGATCCAACCCGGAACCGGACCGGTCTCGACTGGACCGTAACGGTCCAGTCCCGGTCCGGTCTACGGTCCAGGGCGTCATCAACTTACGGTTCACTGGTCCGGACCGTATACACAACCCTTTTGCATATATGAAATTGGGATAAAATTCAACATTTTCTTACTCAAACATTGGCATACAGAAGTTAAAAAGGAAAGTTTTTAAAAAAGTACTTATGTCATTTATTTTTATATTATCTTTTACCACATGAATTATTAATAAAACTAATAGAATAATCTCGAGAGAAATAACATTCTTGAAACAATTAGAGATAAACAGGAGACATAGGTATTTGGTTTTTTAAGAACAAAATTATTTTCAACAAATATTTGCTCGTTTAATAACAAAATTGTTTTCATTAAGAACTAAATCCACGAATGACATATAATCGTCAATGATAAGGATGTCTATGACATTAGGTCATCACCAAAAAAACACAAACAAAGAAAATAGCAAATGGGAAAATCAAGGATTCCACAAAGTTAATTTCAAAGGATTGAAACTTGACTTTAGGATTACCTCCATCAGTTTTATTATCCGGAACCAAGATGGAGAGGTTATCAATCTTGGTGGGGAGAAACAATAGTTCGGTACTGAAAGTGAAAGTCTTTTCTTTGAAAGCTGACTTGCAAGAAGTTATTAGACTGCAAATAAAAAAATATCAAAATCGATGGTGACAATTTGTGTGTCATTAAGACGCTCCAAGGTTTTAGGATTGTTCTAGGGAGGTCGAGATGATTTTAGGTTAATTGTGTTGTTGATTGATTGACCCATTCGGAAATCTCAACACCCAAAACCAATTTTTTTACAATCCTAAATTTTGTGTTCTCATCCGAATAGATGTTTTAGGTTTTTTTTTTATATACTGAAAGCAATTAGGAAATAGTATCTTCTAGAGGTAGTTCATTATAAAGCATCCTTACGGATGAGAACACGAAGTTCGGGGTCGTCATAAAAGGGTGTGTTGGGGTTCGAAATTCCTAAATGGGTCAATCGTTCAACAACACAATTGATTTTTTTGAATACATGTCTAACCTGAACTTCCTCAAAGAAGCGAAAATCTAGTATGGAGTCGAATACGATCATCTCGATCTCCTGGGGACAACTCCAAAGTCCTTGGAGTGTCTTGATAACACATAAGTTATCACCTTCAATTTCGATCTTTTTGATACTTAGTTGTATCGTTTCTTTTAGACCGGCTTTTAACGCAAAGACTTCTGCTATAATTACCTAGTTAAAGTTTTTTTTCCTAACGTTCAAGCAGATAACTTTACCGTTATGATTTCGTATAACAAAGCCAACAAATGTTATGCCCGAATCGAGTTTTTATCCATCAAAGTTGAGTTTGTGGAATCCCAGTTTTTGTTTATCCCATTTAATATTATTATTTTTCTTTCTTGTGTTAGATATGTTGTTCTTTTATTTATGTTTAAATTTGTAGTCGTCATCATCGGTAAAATGAATTTTCTAGTTATGAAATTGGCTTTTGATGAAGTTAAGGATGTTGTGATCCGATCCGATAATATCATTGTTAAAAAATATTATATAATATATAATTAAATGCTCCACCAAATAGTTGTCAGACGTGTAAAGTTAGTTAGTCCGATCTTGTTTTTAATTTCCAACAAGAGATTGTGTGCTTTTATGTTTTCCGTATTGATGGTATTGAGGTTAGTTATGGTAGTTTTGTCAATTATTGTGATCACATTTTTATTGATTTTAGAACCAAATGCTCCATTAAATAGATTTTTTTAGGTTGAACCAGAGATAATTATTTAATAATTATTTTTTGATTTTAAAAAAAAAATAAAAAGAAATTTACGTAAGATCTTTCGGGTAGATATCTTGAAAAATACTTTGAATTTTGAAAAAATGTAGCCTTGATTATAGGGTGGGCAGTGGGTTCCCACTAGTGTAAGCACCGTTAGTGGTGGAACTTTTTGGGCATGTTATATGTGTCGTTTGGGAACCCGCTTATACTAGCTTATTGCTGACTTGACAGTTGATGGGAATATTGTACCAATTTTCTCATATGTTTGGAAACCTCAGTTTATGCCAAATGAAGAAGCTTATGGCAACTGATAAAATGGGGATTTTCATCAGCTCCCCATGGGAAGCTTATGGAAGCTGATGGAGCTGATGAAAATTTTTGTCCTCAAAATACCCTTCGACCTGGCTTCTCACAAAGTAGTTTTTTCCCAATAAGTTTGATGCTTTGCCATTAAGAGCGTTCATCCATCTCTATTCTTGCTCGAAACAGGTAAACAACCATCCCCTCTCTTCTTCGTGAATCTACACTCGAATTTTTAGGGTTCAAAGGCTTACAAATCTAGATTGGAGCTTTTTTCAAAAGAAAACCCTCTTCGTTCAACCGTTCTTCCGCGAACAAGGGTGATTCGCTCTATGGTGATGGAGTTGCTAACCAAGGGAAGGGCAGTTGTTTGAAGCTCTCAACAACCTGCACTTTGGGATCTGACTGCGATTTTGGCCGAGAACATTCACGGTATGTGTGATTGGTTTGATTTGCTTTAAGCAATTGAATTCGGGTTTTAGTTTCAAGTTATGGAATGGAATAAGGTTGAGGTTAAGAGCATTGGCATCTCTGATTGAGCTTAGAAATTGTTACTGTGCGAATGAAAATGAAGTATGTTGTAGTGATGATGTAGGTTTGCGTTACGAACATTCACCACATTAAGATCGACACTAGAAAGTCTCCATACTTGAAGAACTCGAAGAACCTTGGTGATTGGCACGATCTTCAGGGATTACTTCATGTGGTGAGTGGATGGCGGGCGAGTCTGAAGATAAATAGGAGCTTGGCTTTGGATAATAAGTCTTGTGCTTTTCTCAAGGAAGAGTTTTTGGTTCGGGCGAGTTGCTGGGTTTAGAAGAACATAGCTCCTCCTTGAGAAAATTATATTTTACTTTCATTTTTTTTCCTCATTCCTTTTTTAAAAAATTAAAACAACTTCTATTAAATTAGATTAGATTTTAATTATATATGGCTACAACTTTTATATAAATTAGATATTATGTCTACAATTACTATATGTCCGAGTATTTATAAAATCACAATACACAAACTTCAATCCCAATTTTTTTTTTAAGAAAATGTGTTATTTATATTAGATTAACCCGTACAAGGTACAAGAATTAAACTAGTATCACATAAAAATCAAAGTAATTCTTGACAGTTAATTGTGGGCCTATTTACTTCAACTTTCTCTAAAACATGCGAAAACTAGGGATTCGTTCAGCTTGTTTGCACAAAATTATATAATTCTTCATAATTTTCATCCCGATAAGTATCATAAGTACGTACATCATCACCCTACCGAACGTGTCCTAGATTAGTCTTCTTTTTCTACTTTTCTTTTACTAATGGATTTTAGCAAATTGGATGTGTCCATCCTCGTACATTTTTAGGACATATGGTCTTTTAATTGTAACAAGTTGGAGGATTAAATCTCGGGTGGGATGTTCATCCACGTCTGGTCTTCTAATTAGTAACAGGTTGGATGATTAATTTCGGGTGAGATGTTCATCTCTGTCTTTTATCAAGTATAAGCACAGTAGATGTGTTGTTTTTTTTTTTTTTTAAGAAATAGGGCAAGGAGAAAGGGAGGATCAGTCTCTAGAGATTAATTGCCCTAAAACATCAACAACACAGGAAAGCGAAAGCGGATCCAAAATGACGGATTGTGTCCAAGCAACACAATAGCTGTTGGTCTGTCTTTGAGGCACTCATCTCCAGAATGGGGAAAAAGTCTCTCATTTTCAAAATGGCACGAGTTCCTTCAATTGTAAGGCCAAATGAGCAGTTTGTTGCGTAGAACCTTCGAATAGATTCATTGTGTTCAAGATATACATCAGCATCCCAATATACGAACGAATGTGTTGATGCATGATGATATGTAGTTTTGGGATTAAGATTCCTGTAAGCTCATCCAAAACAACTCTCCAACCCGACCAACAGTAGATAAATCACAATGCATGAACTGCAATAAAGATCAAGACGGATGCAATGAGACATCTAGATTACCAACTCTTCCCCGTCCTCTCATCGACGAGTTTGATTTTCAACGTTTTCTCCTTCGGGGTCAGATCAGTATCATACCGTGCTGAGAGATCCTCCAGGGATCTTTACAGCATTTCCTTCACACCAGCAATGCCTTCATTACAGATGAGTAAAATTTCCAATAGATGTTCAACAGTTCAAACATTAGCTTGCCAAATACCGCTCGAGTCCAAAGTCGAGATCCAACTCAACCCTCGGCGTACAAGCTGCCAGAAATGAAGCCGATTGAGCTGTCTCATCCCAACCCATCATTAAGAGCCAGGAGCCCAATATCAAGAAGCAAATGTACAAATAGTCAAATACATTACTGTCTCATAAATCCAGTTTCTGACAAAAGCAACCCAGCAATCAAAGGCCTGTTCTACAGCCTATGGTAGATGGATGCGTCCCCTCTTCTACTTGCCTCTAATGTTTCCCCACCTTTTTGTGGTTCTCCACATTGTCATTAGCAAATGAGTTGTGTATAAATGAAAAGGTAAAGGGAAGATTAGGAGTCTAAACAATGTTAAAACACTGTACCAATATAGCCAACTAAATCCAGTGCTTCCGTTGTATTTACTATTTATCAGATGCCAGAAGCTGATAAATCACAACTTTCCCTTCAACCAATCAACCATAAATCGAGTTTTAGAGGATTAACATCTATTCCCACCATGGCACTTCAGTCGAACCAGGTGTAGTTAGTGCTTGTTCAAAGAAAGCACGGATCTCAGGTATGATCTGTTGGATCATATGTTTGTACCTGCAGATATATCATCAAAAGGCAACACTTTGGTTACATAGCAGAACGTCGCCTTGCTTCTCAAATATTGGAATGACAAACACTTTTGATGAAACATAGTAAGCATGGCAAAAGATAAATAAATAAATGTAGAGTAAGCATGAGTATGTGTCTTTACCATGGCCTAGATTTCACTTTATTAAACTGCTGCAAGATGAGAAGTACGCAAGCATGCCTGAGTGACATAGCATTGTACGACTCTGATAGCTCGTACATTAATGTTACATTGTCCGCAGAGATGCTCTACAACAGTAGATCGTTTCAGATATGAAAAGTTAAATCCTGAACATGTCATATTATTGGATGAGGAAGCTCACAGCCTAACTCAGATATGGTTCTCACCTGGGCAATTTTATACTCACAGTGTCGTTTGAGGTCCTCTAGAAGGTACTGGTCAGCCGCTCTAAGCAGATCTTGGGCTATGTCTAAACTAATGCCAACAGTCCCCGTATAAATGAACCTGCAGGTTGCGGAAAGACATTGTCAAGGATGTACAGATTCCTCAGCAAGCAAAAGTATGCAAAACCTTCCCTGTTACCTCATCATCAATTCAAATACATCCCATCGAATATTAGGAATCTCCACATCTTTGGCATCTCTTTCCTATGACATGATGCACGTACATTTTTTAGCAAAATTATAAACTACAGAATCAAACTGGACTTAAACTCATAAGAATACAAACATGCATGAATGCATGATCATGACCAATGTACGATGCAAGATTGTGAAAGATGATGTCGAGTTATAGAGGTTGCTAACCCTGTAAGCACCATCAAACATGGCCCGGAATGCATCAGAAGAAGCAAGCAAGCAGATTCGATGAGCAAAGAACCGCTTCCCTAGATGGCCAGAAGAGAAAAACAAGCAGTCAGAACTCTAAAGTTATTAGTCAAACACCCTTGAAGAACTTTAGATGTAAAGACTAAAAGGACAACCTTCAACTAGGAAGGTAATGTCAGATGATGTAGAGTTATTTACATGTTGCTCCCCCAGATACACCTGCAATAAGAACATATAATTAATCGACACCCTTTGCTCATGATGCAAAATACGTGAATGGAATAAGATTTTTAAATGAAGAATGAACAAGATACTGCAGTTTCTAGAATGCCATAAATATGACAAATATTTAACCTGAACAAAACCTCAATATTCATTGTCCAATATAGGTGTATGTTCATTGTTCACAATGGCATAAAAGTAATACTTGCCTGTGGACTTGGAGAAGGTGGAGCTGCATCGATTGCTGAGATCAAAGTAGCTTTGATGGACAGCTTATACAACGCAATTGAAGCATCTCCTTGTTGCTTCACACATGAAGACTCCAGAAGTTCCAAGAGCAACTCTAAACCTGCATCAAGAATGGTAGTTCAAGAATTGGCAATTCATATCAAATATCAATATAAATGGAGTTATGTCAAACCAATATCCGAAAACAAGAAATAGCCCAAACAATACTCACCATTACTATCTATGAAAACTTTTCTTAGATGTTCAGGTGGACATAGGTGAGCAAGAGCCAAAACTACACGTATCTGAACACCCTTGTCATCCACTCGTAATAAGTACAACAAATGATCCAGCACCTGTTTAAAATTAGGAAAATGTAAGTGCAAATAAAAATGCACCATAAAGCATATCAAACTGGAAAATATATCAATGTTGGAATCAAGGAGGGAACATCGGTGGGAAGTTAACATACACGGCCGTTGATCTTTTCTTCTAATCTCTTCAAAGTCTTTGCCACACAGTCCTTGGTTGGCTGCAGGCAAGGAAAGAATTATGAAATAAGCCAAATATCAAGTCCAGGAAGGAACAAAAAAAATGGGAAATGGATAGAGCTAGTGAAGATTTTCATTCTGAAACACGAAAGCCCCAAAAATAATAAATTGCAAAATCAAAACCATAGAACTTCGACAAGCTAAAGTCCACACCTGAACAATGAAGTCCCCTATTAGGAGGTTCTGAACACCTCCTATTCTGAAAAGTTCTGCAACATTATCCTGCAACAGAATATGAAACATGTAAACAATAGGATGCTACTCAGAACTCAAAATAATTTGTTATCAACGACGTCAATATGTGGAACAATATAAACCTCATTGTCAGTGAGCCCATATAGTGCAAAAGCGGCATTATGTTGCAGAGATGCATTTCGAGATTGAAGGAGTCTTAACAATGGCATCATCCCACCACTCTGAGCAATTCCAGCTTGGTTATGTGAATCCTTCCGAAAAGATAAGGTTTCAAAACATCATATTCCAAGAATAATGGATATACCAAATCAAACAGGCAATATGAATATCAGGTGATACTAAGATGCTGAAAAGGCGTAATCAAATACCGATACAAAAGATATTCGTTGTTGAAAAAGCACTACCAAATCCTGCCATGCTACAGCACTGTGTTGTGCTAAGAGGGGACTTCTTATGTCATGTCTTGCAAATTAGAAAGCCTATTTCTTCATATGCAGGACTCCAAAGATTGTTACCTGTGCCAATCGACCAAGAGCAAAAGCAGCCATTTCTTTGATTTGTACATCATCATATAGAAGCATCTCAATCAAAGGTGGGACAGCACCTCTCTGAACAATGTGAACCTACAAGAATGCCATCAATAGAAGTTGAAAATCCTTTTTCCTAATATAAACAATTCCTGTGTAATTATGCAGGCAATTTAAGTCCCATAAACACATTTCACAAACCTTGCAATCAGAATCGGCGGCAGCAAATTGCCCAAGCAGTAGAGCAGCTTCTCTTTGACTTTCAGGACAGCAGGAACTGTAACCAAACATAGTTTCAGACTTTAAGCAATTAGACAAGTATGATTCTTTATGTTTGTCAAATATAATGAAGAAGAAACTTTAACTTTTCACCCATCTCTGTTTTCGTTATGAATTAAAGGGGTGGAAATTTAAAATGCAGGAGACTTGCAACTGTAAAACCTGAGCAATCCAATGACAGGTTGCAAAGCACCAGCAAGAAGGACCTCCTTCTTGATGTCGGGAGAAGAATGCACAAGATTACCAATTACACCAACCTGAAAAACATGCAATCGTGTAAGTTCAACTATAGACCATAAGCTCTTATGCGATATCGCCGATATAGATTGTAAGTAAAGACTTTACCGCCTCGTAATGTATGGCAGAATCATTTGACCGAAGCATTAAAATGAGGGTCGGTAGAGCATTGCAGTCTATAACCTGAGAATTTACTTATGCATTAAAAATGCACTCTCTATCCTGATAAATTAAAGGTATTTCTAGGAGGAGATTCTTTTCTACCTGTTTCTTGTTCTCGTCATTTTTAAAAACAAGAGTTCGCAATGTTCCAGCAGCAGCTCTCTGAACTTTAGCATCACTGGACTCTAGTAATTTGACAAGTGGCGGGATGCCACCATCAACTCTGGATTTAAGAAGCAACCAAGATGTGAATATGATGCAAGAGGAACAACACACTCACATGATCAATTGCACATACAAGCAGAAAGAAACAAAAAAAGTCATAACATTAGAGTTAACCTGACACGTGATTTTATGCTGCTATTCTCATGAGCTAAACTAGTTATTGCATCAGCTGCTCCCCTAATTGCACCATTAAGTGGTCGCGAGCTACAACTACCATTGTGTCTTTTCAAGAGATCCACAAGACGGGAAAGTGCCCCAGCATCAACTATAAGTTGTTGGTGCTCCGGCTGCCAAAATAAACAGGTAAGAAAATGTAAGGTAAGCATTAATTGGTCAACTATTGCTAGACAGACAAACTATGACTTCGTCGAATCACAATGCCTATTTCTTCAAAAGGGTAATTAAAAAATTTTAAACGTTGGCATACATACTAGGACATGATTTAATGCTGATATGATTCCCTGAGGAGAATATTATTCCGAAGCACCAATAACCAAGATAATTCCTGAAGAGGTAATATGCACCAGCAGCCAGGACTAAGGGTTTGTTCCATGTGGTAAATTATGTAGCTTTTTTAAAAGATTTTCATACTTTGAAAGCTGCCTAGTGTTTGGCAATATAGAGTTTACTGAGTAGATTAGATTTTTGTTAGATTATCCATTAGCTTTTTGGGGAGAATTTAGAAAACTATTATCGATAGGTTTTTGGAGACTTTTGTGGAGCTTTCAATTTATATTTTATAGATCCTATATTACCCTTTCTTTATTCTTTTAAACTGTCATTTTTGGTAACTTCAATACTAAAATGTATCTACAATGTTCCTCCTACAAAACACCTATTAGATTTTCATATTTTACAAAATTCTAGCAGAACAACTACCGAAAAACCTAAAGTTACCTCAAAAGCTTAAGATGCCCAAAAATCTCGCTTTACCTAACGCACCCTAAGAATAAGTTGAATGCCTTTATGAAGCATGGAAACCCCTAGGCGGTAGTGTAGAACGTGTCAGAAAGCTGCAGGTGGCGGAGACGGTCAAAACAAAGAGGAAACAGTCAAGACATCGTTCGGGCCACGGAAACAGGCTGGACACTGCCCGGACCAAATTTGGAATGTTGGGAATTAAGGTTTGACAGGCGCAAGTTTGGCTCAAACCATAGTCACAGGTGGTGATATGTGGGATCAGGGAGGGACAAGGCAATCATTTCTGCTATGTTTTGTTTTTTAATTTTTGTTTGTTTGCAATTCACAATGGCAGATGGAGGCTGGGAAACATGGAAGGAGGGGGAAAAAAAGATAGGGTTTGGGGGATTTTAATTTAATTGTCAAACAATACCGTAACGTAAGAAAAAATTTCATCACACCCCAAACGAAGCTAACTTCACATAAATCCTCCCGGAAAACGTCATCCTAATATAATTCTATCAAAATGTTATTTTCCTTAATTTAATACTTCTAGGGTTTCCATTCCCGGAATAAAACTTAAATTCCCAAACACCCTTGACATCACTTAACGGAACTAAGTTGTTTATTTCTCTAATCTTCTACACTAATGACACATTTAATACAACCTTCACCTTTTTATCTCCGGGGAATATATATATATTATGTGTCTCTTAAATGTCTTCATCTATTCATATGTGCTTTTATCATATATGTGTCTCTTAATATGATATATAAATTTCTCTTCACAAGATCTTTAAATATGATATATTATTTATCTTTCTTTGTCATATCCCGTTTCCTATGACTTTTAGGTTAGTCGCTTGCCCTTTTTTTTCCGTGTCCGTTTCCCATTTCCGTTTCCGAGCTACATAGAATGCCTTACTTCGAAAATAAATTAATATATCTGAACATTTTTCCCAGGATTTATGCTTCCAAGTGACCAACTGACATTTAGAAAAAGATCAACTAACTACCACTGTACCACACGGGGGATACCCTATATTTATCAACAAAATCAGTAGTTATTACCATAAGCTTATCTATGGAATAATTATCAAGCAACCCTGTAACTGAAATTAGCTCACGAATCTTTCAAAATAGTAGCTTCAAATTTCATTTGAATTCATCATATAGGAGTTCTATGCTTGCAGAATTCACCTATCATACAAAGAAACTCGTGAAGATTTCGAATATTGAAACTGAGTTTAGGAGGCTTGTCAATAACAAATAGACTGGTATAAATTGACTGTTCATAGTTGAACTGAAGGACAGTCATCAGCTATTTAAATATCCAACATTAGAAGCTCTATACAAAAACACTACAAATCTGAAATCTGAAGCACCACAGAATTTTAGGTCGAGTTCTAAATTACATTAGTAGCAAGCATGCACATTTAAACAAAATTGAATCTAGATTCCAGAGACCTCAAAATGCCACTCCCTCTCTTCAATCAATTTGGGGAAAAAGGTGAAAATCAATAACCTTAACGGCAAGAAGTCCAAGCATACAGGCACTTCCTCTCTCAACCTCGTGCTCCAGTGGCTTTGCTCCAACATCCTCCGGTGGAGCTTGCAGATGTCTAACTAAAGCAGGCACTGCTCCACAGTCAACAATCAAACTCACAAGCTCCTCTGCAAAAACAAACACAAGATATAACAACCACAGATGCCAAACCCTAGAATTCACACTAAAATGAAACATACCGACAAATCTAACTCAGATACTCGAAAAAGAACAAAATCGCATTAAACTCGATGCACACAAAGATAGTGATACAGACCATTTTGCGCGATGTCGGTGAGTAATTCCGTGGCTCGCTTGGCAGCGGAGCGATCGGCTTCTTTCCACGAGAAGGTGGAGTCGAGGACGTCAATCTGAGCAGAAATTTGGTTCAGCAGATCACTATTCTTGACTTCTGAGTGAGGAAGATCGAGCTTTTTGCAATTCTCGACCGAGTTTTCTTCGAGCTTTCGCTTCAAGCTTCTCTGCACGCGGGCCGATCTGCGCTCGCCGCGATCCATGGCGGACGGATGTACGAGAGAGCGAGGCAGGGCCGCAGGGGCGAGGGAAGGTAAGTAGGATGAGGAAAGATAGGTAAACTTTGGTAACAATAATCCTTTTTTACAAGAATAAAATGAACATCGATTCTTGTCGCCTCCTTCTGATATCCGGATCCTCTCCTGATTTTAAAATTTTCAAAGAAAAGAATGTCTCCACCTGATGCCAACAGTTCAATCGGGTCAAGCCAGCCCAACCCAAGGCCCTAAGCATGTGACCAGGGATGTCTACGAACGGCATAATCATGATCGGTAAACGAGTGTGCGGGCGAAGTTGGATTTTCTATCTAAGGAAGTATATTGAATAATGATAAACGGTAAGAGAAGTCGTCTATAATTTACCAAATATTTTTCGTATTTTTTGTATTCTATATGAATCCATTGGAAAGATTCCAAATCAACAAATAAAAAGGAAAAAAGTAAGTGAACTCACCTACCGCATCAGAACTATATCCTCTATTCTGATAATCAAATTAGATAGAGATTAAATTGGAACGGTTGACCCCTTTATTATAATTTAATTTTTTTGGATTGCCACCCATTTGTCGATATTTTCGGTTCCATTTTTTATTCCTAGATATTCGATAAGAATAATTCGGTTATTCTCTTCCTATGCTTTCTTTACTGACTCTAAAGATCATACTCACTTCAAAAAGGGGCTTCATAGCTGACGTCAAGCACAAGCGTTCTTCCTTCCGTTTTGTTCCATATGAAGAAGAAAAAAAAGAATATATCGTCATTTAAGGAACAATAATGTGATATGAGAAGCGTAGGTCGGAATAGCAAGAGTATGCAGTCCATCGTCGAGTAGTCCGAAATGGGAACAGCTCGTGTTTGAAAGTCGTCTATTCTATTTAGGGGTATCTGCTGGAATATTTTGGCGTGTGACCATACCCTATAAGAAAAAAGGACTCTTTTATTCACTGTTCGAGGTCACGGGAAAAAGACAATTGTTCAACGCACTAAAAGTGAATCTGATTCGCTATTAATTCAAAGCCAATGTTGAAACGATCCTTGTTAGGGTGATACTAGTGATGCTGGATGGGGAGGGTGCGCCTCATTTTGTTCTTGCATGTTGAAAGCATGGCTAGTGTTAGTTGAAGAGACCACCTAACACCTTGCTTGCGTGTATCCCACCGGTGATAACTAGGGGGTTCAAGATACATCGTAGTCTCCGTCAAACCATGAATAGTAATACCGGAGTCTTCCTAAGTCCTAGTTTCAGTTTGATAGACTCACTAATTACTTAATTTAATTGTCAGTTAACTTCTCATTCTGCCTAGATTCGGTATTATAAGTTATATCATTTTTACTTTTCAGGAAAAATTGGTCTTCGGTTATCTAGGCATGGCTTATGTCATGATCAGTATAAGTGAATCTAGATTTCTTGTTTGGACACTTCTTTCCAGCTTTGAAAAGTTCCTGGAAACTCTTCTTCATACCCGACGAAGAAGTGGGCTAATCCAACCAATCTTGTGTTGCGCAATATAAAGAGCTACATGTTTATCTCTCCATCGAATCAAATTGGCCAACAGTGTGAATTCATGAGCCTGTGCTAAAGTTTTGATTAATTCCTGCCAATACCCGCTATAGGATATTAAGAACATTAATCGCATAGCCCAAACAAGATGTCCAAATAAGAACCTTGCGGCTTCTATGAGGAAGGCAACACAAAAGAGGTTTTAAAATGGAATAGGCAGCTACTCAGGTTCGCTTCGCTTTTCAAAATAGTGTGACACTCTCCTTCACGCAAAAAGGATGTAAAGTAGTCAAAGGAAAATTAGACCTCCTTCTAGAACTTACATTAAAAATCATAATATTTTTGTCTGGAAGGAAACTGAAACTCGTTCCATATTACCTAGATATACAAGAAGAAAGTAGGGAAAGACCCCGTAATGATACGGATCTGCTGCAGTGTGAGCGTTGGTGAGAGTAGATCAACTAGTTCGCAAAAGTCAAGATGATTTCCAGCTCCTTTCCTTCCTTCAGTTTGGCTTCAAGTCCGCAAAGGAGGATTTCATTACTTGATCATTCAGATCATGTGAAAAAGCATTCCACTTGCAGACGGTCGTGTTTTTTACAGGATGATAGTGATTGAGATTCCCTTTGTAGAAAGATGACTCGTTTTATGGGATTATGCATCCTATTTTTCCGGATTTGATCCACTTAAACAATTGTAGTACGCTGCACTTACAATTGAGTGAGATGGAAAAAAAGAAACCTAGGTTTGGGTGGGATTCTATATTTATCTCTAGCCTATGTGGATAGGCTTCGCTTTAAGCCTAGGATCTCAAACCTTTGACTTCACATAAATTGGTGAAGGGGAAGGCATCCCTTTTTTGAGGTAATTTAAATCCCGTCCCATGTTAGAACTCTCTTTAATTTAGGGGGATGGAAGCAATAAAAGGGTTGCCTAGCTCGTGCAATCAATGAAAAATTCCTCCGCATTAATCATATGAGGATAAGTAGTCGATTAGGATAACTACTATGTCACTACAAGGTATACTCCTCTTCACTTCGTGTTTCATTATTTGTATTTTATGCTCTATGGCACCCGGAGCGAGATTGGTGAGTCGTATGATGGGCAAGTATCTCCTAAGGTTCGGAGAGGGCTCAATTGTCATGATGCCAACTTCCAGATGTTCTAGAAGGTAAAAAGAAATCAAGAACTTTAGGTTTGGTTTCCTACCCGTTTTCAAAAATAAGCCTTTCCTGCTCTATCTTCAGTAAGCGTCGTATTCCTCTTTCTTTGTATGAGTGAGATAAGGATTAAGCTGTATTGGTACACTACATTGAAACTAACAACTCTACTTTGGTTCATGAGTTACCATCGAAGCATGCTTTAGAAGAACCATCACACTTATTAAACCTACAATGAGGAAGAATCAAGGATTTCAGGATAAGAGTATATTATGGAAGAGGATGGAACTTAAGATTGCCATTAATGGACTGAGAAATAACTATACACTAATATCCTATATACTAAAACAACCCGTGAACTAATATTTGATGCAAATTTGTGTAGTTATCTCATCAATTTTACATGTGATGTTTGTTTATTAATCCACATCACACTAAAATTTAATTAATTAATATCTTAACAATATCTATTATACTTACTAAAACAGAGCACGGGTTGATGACGTGGCGCGCTGTGGACGCAGGATTTTTGAAATTGAGCTCCCACAATTAAAGCCAATAAATCTTTATTTTTTACACTATTTTTTAAACCATAAAATCTTTTATTATTAAAATAATAATTTTATAGAAATCAAATCTATTATACTTACTAAAACAGAGCACGGGTTGATGACGTGGCGCGCTGTGGACGCATAATTTTTGAAATTGAGCTCCCACAATTAAAGCCAATAAATCTTTATTTTTTTCACTATTTTTTAAACCATAAAATCTTTTATTATTAAAATAATAATTTTATAGAAATCAAATCAATTTTTTAATAATAATAAAAAAATTAATCAAATTAGCTTTAACAATCAAATCACCTTAACAACCAAATCATTTTTTTTAATAAATAAATATTTATAAAAATATATTAAAAGATATTGCGATTTTGATTTCCCTTTTAACTATATTTTCGGTTAGGATTTTTATTCAACGGATTTTTTTTCGAACGTTCCATCAGATTTTTCCATGGTTCGCTTAGAACTTTTATGTTTTACAAATTTATCGAACAAAATTTATTTTTTTGAAACTACAACTTTACGTTATGTTCGAGTTTTAATTAAATTGATTTTGAATTGAATTTTATTTTCGAAATGTTCCATCAGATTTTAAGCGAACAATTATTTTTTGATAAAATCCATCAAAATTTACGTTGTTTTTTTTTTGAAAAATACCTATAAATATATAATAAATTTTTACATGATTTCATTGGATTTTTTGATAGTTTTTTAAATAAAAAACTTCCATTTAATCAACAAAATTGATTTCCATTTTGACGGTAAATTGATTTCCATTGTTGTTATATCTTTTTATTATGGATTTTAATTAAATTGGTTTCGATTTCATTTCCATTTTAGTTATATTTTCTGTTAGGATTTTTATTCGAACGAATTTTTTTTCCGAACGTTCCATGTGATTTTTTTCATGGTTCCCTTAGAACTTTTTATGTTTTACAAATTTGTCGAAAAAAATTTATTTTATTGGAACTAAAAATTTTACGTTATGGGCGAGTCTATATCTACTACTAGAGTAGTATACATGACAGTTTACGTGGTGCGTTGTGAGAGTAGTATTTCGAAATGGAGCTCCCACAATTTTTTTTGAAATTGTATAATTAACAATCGTTTTTCTATTGTTTCATCCCTTGATTTGATTTTTAACCGTAACCCCGTGTATCTAATCTATTTTCAAGTTATTAAAAAAAAATTGACGTGTACACCTTTTTTTATGTTAATTTTATTTATTTTTTGATTTTCTTCCACCCATCAGCAAATAAGTTATTTTTAGATAATAGTTATCGGACTTTGAAGTTAATTTTGAATTAAATTAAATTTTTTTAAAACTTTTTTAGCTTGTAGATATAGATCGCGTTATATTAATTAAAATTTTGTTTAATTATGTTAAGTTTCTTAGCTTGTAGATCACATAAATCTTTTGTAATTTTAATAATTAAAAATAAAATTAACTTATAGATTTATAGTCGAAAAATAATTAATTAAAATAAAAATTTTAATACACCAATAAGCATTATAATCCAAAAAAAAACAAAAGAGTTGTTAAATACAAAAAAAATTATAAAATTAAATTGTTACCCATTTACCAAGAAAAAAATCCTCAAACTCATTACATAATCGGAAAAAAACAAAAATGTTGTTATATATATATATAATAATATTATTATTCTATTATGTATGTCCATAATATAATCTCATTTAGTAAATTTATCCTTAATAAATTAATGTTGGTAAGTCGATTAGATTAGAGAAGTATACAAAACAAAAGCACGTAAAAAAACCAATTTCACAATATTCTTTCTCATTTTTTTCAAAACCCGCACAAGGTGCGGGTATTATACTAGTTTTTTTTTTAAATCTTAACAATTTCAATTGAAATTTGAGATCCTACCAACCTCTAATTTCATTTTTTATATTTAAACATCTATAACAATAAACTATTATTTTGATATTATACAATTAAAATCAGTAAATATTTAATTTAACTTGATTATTATTTTAACAATTTTATTTTTATTGTTGTTGTAGACTATAAACATGATCTATTTAATAAAACTACAATATTATTGATCAATTTTATTTATGAATTATTATTTTCTTACTAAGTTTGTTTAGAAAATAATATATTTTAAATATTTTTTTTATTTTTTTAAGGTCTCAATATATTTTATTACGCGTGATATTCTTACAATTAGATAATTTTAAATGAATTATGTAGGGGTGGGCACAAATCCCGGTTTATCCCGTCCCGATCCCGGCGGGATTTGAAAAAAAAATGTATATCCCGTCCCGTCCCGTGAAAAATTTGTGGGACGGGATACGGAACGGAGACTTTCCATCCCGGTTAATCTCGTCTCGTCCCACATATATATAATTAATATTTTTATATTTTTATAAATATTATATAGATAAATAATATACATAAATTATAATTTTTAAAAATATTATTTAAAAAAATATTTTTATATTTTCAAAATTATTACATCGGAGATTAAGGTAGTAGGGTAACTTTTTTTTCTAAAAAACAAACTAGGCCCCTAATATTAATAATTAAAATAAAAAGATAAATAAGATGTGAAAAGAATTTTAATTAAGTATTTAAGGTAACAGTTAAAAAATAATTAATATTTGAAAATATTAATTAGGCTAAAAATAAAGAAACTGTTACCTCTTTATCTCTACATCATCACATCCGTCTTCCTCCATCTCCTCCTTCTCATCTTCCTCCGTCGCCGTCCCATCCCTCTCGGTCCTCTCCTTGCGATCCATTCTCTCCTAGTATCGATCATCTCCACAACCATGTTCGCCGGAATCCTCCTCTTTGCCGCTTCCGAGATTCGCGAAACCCGCTGGTTCTGGCGCCGTGCCAAAGCCCCTTTTCGATAGCTCCTCTGCTTTCCTCTCGGAACTTGACTTTCCGGCCGAGTCTTCTTCTGGTCATACACGTTCTACCTTTCCCGATTCCTCCTCCTCCTCCTCCAAACCTTCTTCTCAATCCTCACTCGCCGGAAACTCTCCTCATCGCACCTCTTCAATCGATCAATCGTCATCTTCATGTCCTTTCTCTGGCTCGAATTCTCCCAATCATTTCAAGTCCTCCACAGGTATAAGTTACCAATTTCTTCAAAGGCTAGCTTATGTACATATGTAGTTTGTGTACATTTGATATATGGATTGTGTTGAAATATAAACATATTTTGTGTGTACATATAACATGTTGTCGATTAGAATATGTATTGTAGAACAAAATATGTTGTAATACAAACTTTTGTTGTGTTTGCATGTACATATATTTGCAGTCTCTGTGATTATGTACATATTTTACTGTAAAAATATTTCTAACTAACCGTATAAGTACATATGTTTCCAGTCTCAGGCGATTATGTACACATGTTGCTGCGGAAATCTTTATATCGTCGTCATGGATGAACGCAAGTTGGAAAGGACGAAGATTTCGAAAAATATTTTGATTTCATTAATAAATGTAGTCTATGTAGATATTCTGATTCCCTTAATAAATGGAGAGAAAGATATTTACTTTCTCATTTTGTAATAATTAGTTGCTTAATAAATGGAGAGAAAGATATTCTGATTTCCTTAATATCTTTTTTTATTTTAATAGATCTTTTTATATAATCTGGAGGGGCCTAGTTTGTACACATTATTAACTTGGGCCCTTTATATGCTCATGGTCACAAAACCTACCTACTCTCCAATTTTACCCGTAACTTTTCATCAGTCATTCACTCATTCTTTACGACTCATTTGGTTGGATCCAAATACTAGAGTTTCTGCTCTCCCTTGATTTAGTCTGTTCACCGCCTTGCTCTGGTCCGTTCCATCGCCGCCCTTGCTCTAGTTTGTTCCATCGCCCTTGTATTTGTGGATTCCCACAATTATAATCTATAGTTAAATAAATATAATTTTTTGTAAATTATCTGTTGTTATTTATTGAATTTGAATCGGTAAGACACTTTAATGTAACTTGAATTTGTTTTCAATGTATTAACTACTAATGTAGGCATCATGAATCAATAATTAGGTATCAATTTTTTTTCCCGATCATTTGTGTCTTTAAACATGAGAGAAACACAAGTATACATATTGAATATAATCGGTGCATAACTTTTGCGGGACTCGACTTGTCCCGTCCCGTCCCGTCCTACATGGGACAAGGCCCACGCGGAACGAAGAAAAAAAGTCATAAATCCCGTCCCGTCCCACAAATAACTTGCGGGACGGGACGCGGGATAACCCTTATCCAGTCTCATCCCGTCCCGTCCCATGCCCACCCCTAGAATTATGTAATACCCGAATTTCGAAAACTTTCATCGATTTTTAATTGAGATTAAATTGTGGTTTGTAAATTTAATGGGATGTTAATTAAAAAATAACTTGCGGGACGGAACGCGGGATGACACTTATCCAGTCCCATCCCGTCCCGTCCCATGCCCACCCCTAGAATTATGTAATACCCGAATTTCGAAAACTTTCATCATTTCTAATTGAGATTAAATTGTGTTTTGTAAATTTAATGTGATGTTAATTAAAAAATAAAATGGAAAATTATTGGGGAAACAATATGAGTTAATTTGACGTTGGTGACGGAATTAAAAAGAGAAAATTTAGCTATTAGGGCACTTTTTGTTTCACAAATACTAACTAGGCCCCTATTAATTATTGAAAAAAATTAAATTTAGATTTAATTAATAAGAGGGGTAAAATCGAAATTTAACACGGATATTAAAAATAAAAATTTACGAAACCCTATAAAACCATCCTAAGCGGCAGTTACTCGTAGTCGCTTCCCCAAATCTTTCTAACCCTAGCCCTCTTCACGTGAATCCTCCACCAGCTTCCCCGTTTATCTCTTTAATGGGACTCATTGGGGACGAACGGAGCCACCGTCCTTGTCCGGCCACCCCTCCACGGCAACCCACACCGCCGAATACATGTCCCGTGCCTTTGTTCGCCGTCCTTGTTGTGAATCGCGATTGAAGAAACCGACGCCATCAGACTTGTTCCGGCGACAATCCATCACCGGGGAGCAACGCCTCGCCGCCAGGTGCTTCGACATCGTCATCTTCCTATGGCTCGTGCCGTCCGCCGCCACCATCTTCCTAGTGCTACCCTGCCAAGACGTTCGACGTCGTTCCTATGTGGCAAGGTAACCGTGATTTTCCCAAAGAGTAGATGGTTGTGAGAAAGGGCATTTGCAACAGTGACCGATGTTTTGTTTTCAAGAGACATGGTGCAATGGCTCTCCTGCTTTTGAATTGAAAGAGATTTTAATGGGAAAGTATAGAGAAGACTCAAATTTGATTATGATTTGGCTGATTAGGTAATACACTTTCTTGAAAGATCTTTTCGATTTTAAATTCAGTTTCTTTGATTGCCTTACTAGTTATAATTTGTCAGATTGTCAAAATTTGTTGTATAAATTGCTGCAGGAAAAAGCCCATGGATTTTGTGTATTTGATTTAAGTTCTTTGACAAAATTGCGCTTATTTAGATTGTATTTTCTAAATTTTGTGCATTCGACGGATTATTGTGGGCTTGCGTAACTCGTGGAACTCGAGTTTGTGTATATGACAAATTTTTGGTCTTGTGCAACTTGTTGGATCTTGTGTAACTCAACCTTGTGTAAACACTACACAAGGGATCGGACTTGTGTAAATGACGGTATGTGTGTGTAAACGGAATTTGATAAATGACAAATTTTTGGTCTTGTCATGTACTTCAACCTTGTTTAAACAAACTCAACCTTATGTAAACAAAGTAACCGGACTTGTGTAATGGAATTGGGTAAATGACACAAATTGTATATTAAGACTATGTATTGACTAGACAATACACAAGGACACAATACATAAATTAGGGAGTCGAAATTTAGCTTAGTAATTGGAATTTGTGTAATTACATTATGTAAGTGAAATTGTATAACAGAAAATTGTGTATTAATAATATATATTGACTAGACAATACACAAGTTCAATTAGGTTGGGCTTGTGTAACTCGTGTGGGCCTACTGGGCCTGAACTAAACTTGGGCTTAATTAAATGGATTAAGTTTGGACTCAATTAAAATTACCAATTAAATGGAAGTTGAGAAATGACGGACTTTATGTAAATGACGGACTTGTGTAATTGAGAAATGACGGACTTGTGTAGTTGAGAAATGACGGACTTGTGTAATTGAATTTATGTAATAGAAATTGTGTATTAATATCGTGTATCTACAAGAGAATACTGGAAGTTCAATTAGTCCAGTTGGTATAAGGGCGGGAGGGAGGGCCTGTTGCCCAGAGTTCAATACGCACTAGCTACAACATTTGTGTTTTGGATTGAGCAGCTTGTGTACATAACTCGTGTGGGCTTGTGTACGTAATTGTTGTGGGCTTATGTATGCAACTCGTGTGGGCCTGAACTGAACTTGGGCTTAATTAAATTGATTGGGCTTGGACTCATGTAAAATTACTTATTAACCCTTTCAATTAATCTTTATTAATAAATAAGAGGGGCCTAGTTTGTCTACAACATATAAAAAGGGCCTACTTAATACTAAATACACAAAAAGTGCCTACTTACCCAATTAACCCAATTAAAAATCCCATTAAGAATATCCTACAATCATGATATACGGTTCTTATGCACTAATCATCAAAACCGTGCCGCCAACCTGAATCGCCTCCGCAGTCCACATTGCCCACGACTCCACCGTGCCGCCAAACTCGCCGATTTCCGACCCGAGGCGGTCTTTGTTGTTGCTCGCCCATGGCCGAAACCGAGACACGCAATAATCACCAACGAGCCACGTTTGAGCCAAATCTGCACCGCCAATAGCTGTATGCGAGGAGTAAACTAGATCTGCACCACCAGCCGCCGAATCGCCGCTTCTCTTGCATGAACTCCACCGAAATCGAGCCGTCACCGCCTTCTCCATTTCTAGAAACCATAGCTTCCCGTTTGGAGTGAGTTTTGGCCACAACCTAGTCGTGTGGGCAATTATCTCTTGTGGTTTATAGAGCGAGTTTCGGCCACACTAGATTGGATCGGGGATTTGACTGATTTCGGATTAATTACAAAGGGCACCCATATTTTGGATTTGCGTTTATGGCCTAGTTTTTAGAAATCTGCAATTATTCCTTTACAAAGTTAGTTACAGATTTTGACCAAAGTTTGTATTTACAAGAATGATTCAAACTTTTGAAAGTTCTTTGACTTTGAGATTCTACGTTCAAGTTTTAACAAATGGAGTTAAACTTGTACAATTGACTTGTTTAGGTTCTTGGAGGCACGTTTGGATGAGAAAATAGTCCTTCTCGACTCCGATATACGAGATTCTACGTTCTTTGACTTTGAGACGTGAGTTGCCTATATCACTATATAAATATCGTTTAGTTTGGGCATTTGTTGTAAGTTTGAGATATTTTTGTGAATTGATTGATTATATTTTGTGATATTATTATTAGGTACTTGGTTTCTTGCATTGTATTGGTGATTGTTTGAGTTCGTCTTTTCAAGGTAAGTCTTATTGACTTACTTAGCTTCCGTTCTGTTTCAGATTAAGGTTGTCGTTAATTGTAAGTAAAACCTAAAATTTTCTTATTATTATTATACTTTACCTCATTAAATGTTTTTAAATTAAGTTGTGTATTTCCCCGATTTTCTCTTTCACGATTGTTATTGTAGAGATTGAAGATTACTCTTCTAAATTTGACAATCTTTAACTATGTAATATTTGGTAATAAGTGAGTAATTTTTTTGTAAACACATTGGCGAGCAGACTCCAAACCAAAAAAATAGTTATGTGTTGTAGCCATAAGCATATATGAAATGAAAACATGGAAGCAACATGAACGCCGTGCTTTGGAGTTGTTTCAATCACAAGAGAATAGAGTTAATACTGTGCAATATTATGTTGTAATTTTGATTGATCACCACGACTCGGATCATTTGTCCCTCTTCACGTGATTCTTCAAGACTAAATAAGACACTCATACAGTAAGCTCAAATTTCTCCTTCCAAGCTATTTACTCAAAACCCATCTAAGTCGCCTCTACCCTTCCCTTCATCATGCCCTGAATCATTCTCATCGAAAGAACTGAATGATGGTTTCACCATTTGTAACGCGTTCTTCAATCTTCTCAGATGGTCAGGTCTCGCCCTAGCTTGATCCACCCTTTAGTCTTGTCTACCCGTAGCTTTTGTAGGTGTTGGTGTATGTTGTGATGGTGGTCTTCGTATTGGAAAATGTGTACTGAAGGAAGAAGATAGCCGAAAAATGCATGTAGAAGAAGCAATCTTAGCTTCAAATGTCCTTGTTTTCTATCGTCATCTCTTCTAAATTTCCATACATCTCGCATAATACTTCATTCTTGCTAATTTTATTACCTATAATCATAAATTGTGTGGTTAATTTTGCTTATTAAAAATTCTCAACTCATAATCAATATTTAGAAGAGTTTAATTTTCAAATAAATAGTCACACAATAATCTTCTCGTATCTAGATTAGGACATTAGGGTTAATTATTTTAAAAATTATTGTTTGTTACCTAAACCGATCCAATTATGCATCGTTTCTAGATTACGTTGTTCATTTTGTCACGTTATCGAGTCTTTTGTTTAGCTTCAAATAAAGAATTGTTGCTCATTGCAACATAAGATGTTGGTAAATTCATAGAAGAGTGAAAAATGTATATCCCTCAATGTGAGGTATTCGGCTACATGACATGTGACCAACGTCAGCAAAAGATCAACACTAAACACACACATGCCCGGCCCTAGCTGGCATGACATGTCAAACATAAGGAGCAAGATAAAACCACATAAAGCTCAAATTGAGGTTATAATGACCCTCTTGTACAAGAAAATCATGCTAGTCTTAACTTGTTCGGCGCCTTTGCAACTTGCCGAGTGAGCCTTCGACCAACTTCACCTTGGTTTTTGCCCAGTCCTGTCATTCATGACTTTCTCCCTAACTGAGGCATTGAGCTTCTTAATGAGCTTATGTTGGCTTTTAGATAAGACCGGTGTGTACTCTTCCTCCTCAAGGTCATCCTCTCCACTATCCTCACTATGTGCATGCTCCTCATCGGAATCAAACTCCATGTCCGTAGACACATAGTTGCTTCCATCAACACTTGTATCCGGCTCGCTTGTCTTAAACATTATCTCTTTGTCCTTGGCCTTCACTTCATCCGGTGTTACTCCCTTAGCTTGATCATTCCCATCCTCTTCCATGACCTTCTTTCCTTCACTTGTTGTACCTTGAAGGATACCCATGCAATGCCCGCTGGTGCCGGCTAGTGCACTTGTCTCCTTAGGCCCTTCAATAGGTATTTCGACGTTGTCTTTCACTACCTCCTAGCTAGCCTTATTCACGACCTTCTCATTCAATTTGGCCACGACCGGCCTCCAAAAAGGCCTTTGCTTGCCTCTAGCCTCCACTCGCTTATCATTAAAAGTACACTCATCATCACAATGTCCAAATTGAAGACATTTCCGAAAATATTTAGGTTCATTTTCATACAAGAGTGTACAATCCAATGACACCCCATCATCAAAGTCCAAAGAAACTTCTCTAATAACATCATTTGTAAAATTTACCTCCACAAGAACTCTTGCATACGATCCACGCTTCCTATCCTCAGTCACATGATCCATGAAGAGAGGTTTTCCAAGCATTGAGTCAATCCGTCCAAGGATCCCCGGTGTCCAAAATTCATTAGGCAATCCAGTGATCCTCACCCAAAGTGGCATAGTAGCAACATCCTTCCGATTGAAGGCAAATTTATCTGGCACATGTTTAAGCAACACTGGCCGGTTATGAATGAATTATGACCCTTCTTTTAACACATTATCTTGATCTTCATCATTAAGAAAGCTAAAGATCGTTCATCCAGCCTCGAACCTATACTTAGTCTGGACTCCCCAGCCCTTCATCATGCTATTAATGGCGTCATAGCCCGGATAGAACCCCACGTATTGACCAAGGAGGGTGCTTCCCCATACTAAGTTCTTTGGCATTGCCTCCGAGCACTTGATAGCTACACGGTTGGAGGTTGGTGCTATGTACTCCTGTTCCCCCCCCCCATTCCAGCGTTCATGAACACTCTCGCCGACGGGTTACGCCAAGCATGCTTAGGCATTGCACTAGTTGCACCATTAGTCAAAGAAGGGAACTCAGTCGCCGGCTTGCCCGCCACTAAGGGCTCGGCATGTGCCATAGCCTCAGCCCCTAAGTCACCAAGGTGCCTTGCAATGTCCCTATCAATCCCTAATAGTCAACCTATAGTCCCAGCTTCATCCTCAGACAACACATCACCTCCTTCCGCAATCACTTCCATAATGTTTTCTTCAACAACATCAAGAACACCAAAATTCAAAGTGTCATGTTTACCTGTTTTTCTCTGGGCGTTCTCCCGTTCAACCCCTATGGAGTCATACCCTACAGGGACGGAGCCAGGCGCCCTCGTTGACAAAGCTTTGAGAAGGCCTGAATTTGTCGGCAATGAGGTTGTCAAGCCGGCATCACCAATTCTTGAACTTTCTCCAATGGCTAAATTTTCTTGGGCGTTCTCACATCCTGCCCCAATAGAGCCACCTACTGAAGGGACCGAGCGAGACGCCTTCATTGACACATGTTTGACAATGTTAGGCCTTACCGACACCATAGATGGCATGGTTGAATCACCCAATTTCGATTCATCTCCAATTCTTCTTTTTTTTCCCTGAGCGCTGGCCTACCCTAACCCTAAGGAAGCTTCGCCATCAAGGACGGATCCAGGCGTACCATCCAACATGGTTTTGGCATTACTTCTCTCCTTTGCCGAAACCCTTGTCTTAACGATATGACTTGACTTGTCAATGACAAGGCCAGACGGCATGGTGATTTTGTCCAATGGCACCACAATGCCGGATTCATCATTATCATCATTCGAAGGCAATAAAGGCCGGTTATTGGCACTTACTTGGACATGTTCTTGGCGATCTTGAACAGGTTGCGCTGAATCCGAATCAACCTCCGACCCTTGTTTGTCACCCATGGGCTGCTTCCTTGCCATGGCTTGCCCATCCTCCTTCATCGAGACCTTGTGGCCGGCGTTTCCACCAACACTCTCAGCCCCAGCCTTGTCCGGAGAGCACCGTTTCTTAGGCATGACGAAAGTCGTCAAACCCTGACTTGCGAACAATTAGATTAATCAAGAACCCTCAGTTTGGCTTGATTTGATTCAAACTCATAAAATCAATGTAATGCGATGAAGATCCAAGGTGAATCGAGAGGATTCATGTTGAAAAGAGTGGATCTTGCAATCTCGTGAGGCCGAAGCCCGACGGCTCTTGGAGATCGCTTAGAGAGAGAAGGAGTGTATTATTGAGAGCGCTCATTGTAACATATTTCTAAGTGTTGTCGCTTGAGAATTAAATGGTGTGATTTCGTTACGATATGAAACAAATATAGAAATGATGTTGGTTGTAATTGTTGTCACTATGTTTTTTATTATAACAACCCTAAAAGATTATTGAATGTTACGAGTTCGGGATAAAGACCAGTTTCAATGTGGATAATAAACACCCCTTGTTCCTATGTATTAGGGTTTGTCATTTTCTTGTGTGTGACGTATGAGGCTTTAAGACTACACTTGGGGCCAAAATTGGTATGAACCCTTTGATCCGTTTAACTTCTTAACGTAATATTCACACTTCAGAAATTTCACAAATATAATTTTCTTGTAAATAAAACAAAAATATCTTTTTTTATACACGATAAGTAGATAATTTGATTCGTATATCTTTTTTTGATAGTCGAATAAGTAGATGATTTGATCCGTGCATATGGGTATAACACAAGCTGAACGAGCCGAGCCCGAACCGAACCTATATTTTATACGAGCTTTAAAATGTCTTCATAATTTGGCTCGTTTAAAAGTGAACGAGCTCGAGCCGAGCTTTTGGTGAGTCGATCTTAAGGCGAGCCTGAGTAGCTCGGCTAAAATAATTCTCCTATAGTGTAATTTTAGTCGAACAAGCCGAGATATACCCGAACGAGCTGAGCATGAGCAGAGCCTAAATTTTATACGAGCTTTAAAAATGTGTTCATATTCGACTCGTTTAAAAAATGAACGAGATCGAG
>BSUD01000014.1:58287-153697 GCA_033239045.1 Fagopyrum esculentum | reverse complement strand
ATAGTCGAATAAGTAGATGATTTGATCCGTGCATATGGGTATAACACAAGCTGAACGAGCCGAGCCCGAACCGAACCTATATTTTATACGAGCTTTAAAATGTCTTCATAATTTGGCTCGTTTAAAAAGTGAACGAGCTCGAGCCGAGCTTTTGGTGAGTCGATCTTAAGGCGAGCCTGAGTAGCTCGGCTAAAATAATTCTCCTAGTGTAATTTTAGTCGAACAAGCCGAGATATACCCGAACGAGCTGAGCATGAGCAGAGCCTAAATTTTATACGAGCTTTAAAAATGTGTTCATATTCGACTCGTTTAAAAAATGAACGAGATCGAGCCGAGCTTTTGACGAGCCGAACGCGAGATGGCTTTGAGTAGCTTGTCTCATATTACATCCATATCGTGCATGCTCTTATACCGTAATTTCGAAAATCAAACAAAAGTTAAAATTTGTGGGAGAAGCTCAACATAAATCCGTCTAGCTTCTAAAACAAAAGTCTATAAATAAAAATATTAGTTAGAAAGAAAACATATCTAGCCCTACAAACACTTTTAATTTATAACTAAATATTCTCATACAATCTTCATTTACAAAATATTTAAATATACATGAACAAATCAAATAGATATATTCCATTCCGTCAATATCTTGCGTTCATCTTGATCCCTTCGAAGAAACCTTTCTAACTAACGAATCGGTTCAGGTGGTTGTACAACTGACTTCGGAAAGAGGTACAAGTGACCCTAATAAGAAAACCATGTCATGTAGTCATCAACTACAACGCATGAGACGGGGCCAACTTTGTGCCAACAAATGAGAAGCGTGTGACCTCCTCATATCTCTTGGATCACCTATCATGCGAGCGATGATACTGAACCTTGCAACCTCTACCCTCAATAGCAAGACGAGCCTTCTTGTGATCGAGATACGTTCGTTGGGGATCCTTTGTATACCCCAAATTGTCTCATCACTTTGTCCGGCCTATAGGGTTCCTTGACGTCACCTATACGAATGACGTCACTGTATCTGGAGATAAACTATCCGTCAAAGTCCAAGACGTGGTCATCGTATGACATAAACATGACATCCTCTAGCCTCATCTCCTACTAGCTTATGACGTAAATACGTCAACCTCTGAAGCATCAAGGCGGGGCCTTCGGGATTGAAATTTTCGAAGTCCAAATTGTAGATCCCTGGTGCTCAATATCCGCGGCGGTTGAACCGCAAAGAGAGGAAAAGTGTGCATACATCCACACCTATACTTTGCAAGAATATATTATATCATTTATGTGATATATATATATATATAGATAGATATGTATATATAAAATTTACTAATTAATTAATGAAAAGATGTGTCAAATGTTGATACTTGTAGGAGTGAGTTGCATCCCCATGATCTTAACCCTAGACCTGGAAGACAAACCAAGATGTCGATACAAGAAGCATAAATTCTCTACCCCAAGCATACGATTCAGACATCTCGTGATCGTGTACGAGGTCGATCACCCATGGTCGTATCCGGTTAATAGTCTTGTCTACTACCAACGTCGCTCCCATAATTAGCATTAGATATGTGGATGCTAGTGTAACCGCCGGTGTGGAGGGGTAAAGCAAGAGAGTTGTGAGTGTCTTCCTAATGCCCTCTACCTCTATGGTTGTGTGGTGAGTCCCTTCCTCGACATCTGTCATCTCAAATGTAGAGTCCATCCACTCTAAGCGTCGAGTTGTGCTCCATGGCGTCTCACATGAATCTCCCTCTATCCGGAGGCCCATCTGAATAGCCACATTATATATGGTGATCAACATAACACTCCAAGGTAGATGAAAAATGTTGATCTCCGGGTGCCACCGCTCGACAAAGGCATGACAGAGTGCGTGATTAACCTCGGTGAAGTCAAACGTCTCCATATCAGTCAATCCACTCCGGTTGGCTAGAGCAAACCATCCCTCTGGGTCATCACGATCATGACGCCAACTAGGCAACTCTCTCACCTAGTTGATACGTTGGCGTACCTCTATCACCTCTCTGACGCACATCCATATATAGCAGTCATATGGTCGATGTACCCCGTCAACAAATTTGGAATCCCGGGGACATCGAGCTCTCGATGAACACGCATAGTAAAAGATGATGTCCCCACATCAGCTCTAGGTGCATGAATGGTATGAGTCCGAGCGTTGGATAAAGGGGAAGCATGAGAAGGAGATGGTGTGTGAGATGGATGGGAAGCGTGAGGATAAGAAGGTGTATGGGATGTATAGGGTGAGTATGAAGGAGTGAATGTGGAAGCGTGAAAAGTGGAAGTAGAAGAAGGGGAAGGAGAGGGAGCATGAGGTGAGGTAAAGGGAACCTAGTGGATAGAGGTGTGCAAATGGTGTCCTCGTCATCTGACTCAAACTGAGTCTCCCGATGAGGAAGTGATTTGAGTTGAGTAGGAGCGGGCTCATACGATGAGGGAATATAAGCGGAAATAAATGTGGTATCAGTAGTAGGAGCGGGCTCAAATGATGAGGGAATAGAAGTGGGATCGGTAGGTAATGGTCGACCGCCTAGTCGTAAAGAAGCGGTATGCGGTGATCGTCTCTGCGCCCTAGTCTGCTGCTCGACAACGAGCTAAAACCGATTTTCAAAATTAGTAAAGTTATCGAAAATTCAAATTCCGAATACCGTATACAATAGATAACAATCATTAATTTTAATCTATTTTTTAAAAATATATAAAATGTAAACACATGCACTTGTTTAGAATAGGTGCATGTGTTTATGCGTCAGCTTTAATGCAATCGGCATGCGCTGAAGTTAGCCGCTTATCTTCAATGTAATTGGCATGTGTTGAAGGTAAGCTCAACTTGTTATTCGCGAGCGAAGAACAAGTTGAGTTTTTTTCTCTTTTTATTTTTCTCGTTTTTTATTCCAATTCCAATTCCATATATCCTATTCCGTTCTAAACTAAACTATCTTCGTTTCTATTCCTAATCCTATTTCAATTCCTTCTAACATATTCCATTTCTAACCTCAAACGTTAAAAACGATACAAAATAAACAAAAAAAACAAGAAATACACGAAAACTAAAACAAAGTGCACATCGAGTGCACTCAAAGGGTGTTTTTGGTAAGGACATCTTGGAGGATCCATGATAACGGGTTTTTTCGGTTTCAAATGAGAGGCTTTGTGATATTACGGATCGAAAATTAGAAACCCCAAAAGGTAAACATAATGGAGGTTGTTCAAATCGGTGAGTGAAAAGAACCGGATCGAGGGTGTGCGAATAACGGTGGGGTTTAAACGGCGGTGTAGCCTAAACACCAAGTTTGGAGGCGATTAATTTCAGACCAAACATCAACTCTTCAAAACAATTCTTAATCTCACTTTGAAATGTTGGAAATCGATAAGTTAGGAATCTTTGAAAAGTTATAAATGGATCCCCTTAAATAGGGAAGAAGGTGGTGATGAAAATCCTACTTGTTGTTGATTTACTGGGAGGTTTTCCCTTCACAACTGTGGTATTAGTACAACATATTGTTTGTTAAGAAAGAAAAAAATTTGCATAGAAACACCTCTTGCTCATTAGACTCTCATGAAGATTACTTGGAAGATCTAAATTTGAGCATCAAACCAATTTTACTATTTAACAGCCTTAACTAGTTGATTTTGAAGTTTGAAGAATGAAAACTAAAGTTTAGAGATTTTTTTAGGAGGAAGAGGAGGAAGAAGATTTGTTGATGGATAGGTAGATAAACAACCACAAAAATTCTCTTAATAATTTTGCTTTTGTCTTGCTTTTTTGGAGTTTCTTCAAATTGTTTAAGAAACAACAGGAGAGGCGTGTGGAGAACTAGAAAATGGTGTTGAAATGTCGGAATTTTTCCCTGTTTTGATTTAGAAAAGAGGAGTTTCCTCTTAGTGAACAATAAAGAGATTTTCCTAGTTGTCTCTTGAGACCGTGAACTAACGCTCGTTGATACTTAACACTTTGTAACTTTTACTTTGTCAATTAAAAACTTTTATTTGATTCGTTCATACTATCAATCCTAATATTTTCTATTATTTGTTCAAGCATAGTTTATTTTAGTTAAAATTTTATGCATTTTTTCACTTATACATATTTGAACTAATAAAACACAATGTTTGAACTAACATAACACAATATTCGAACTGATAATCACAAATATTGTAAAAATATTATAAGTTCAAAATACTTTATATTAATAAAAAAAAGGATAATGACAACCAAAAGATACAGCAAAATACGGAATATGAATTAATAATAATGTTTGAAGTAATTAGATATTATAAATGTTTTGATCTAACAACAAATATTTTAATAAAAATGCACTAATAAAATTTATGTTCCATAAACATTATTTGATAATAATAATATGAATGGATAGTATAAAATATGTAAACTAAATTAAAAAATGTTGAATTGTTAGCATAAAAAATTGAACTAAAAATGTAACAACTGTATTCTTTTTCATGAAGAAATATTTGAAAAAAAAATAAAACATAATATTTTTATTAGGTCTATTACTAGTTGATTTTAGATTCATTAAAAAAATGAATGTTTAATTCATATTTTATGAACTAAAAAAATAAATGTTTAGTTCATTTTTTTATTAATGAACAATTTATAATTTATCAACCTGCAATTTATGAGGTTCGGAGAAAAAATATCTCTAGTATAAATATCTTATTAATAATAATAGTTTATCTTATTTCATTAATAATATACTAGTTGGCATAAAAAATTTAGTTTACCTTATCTTATTTAGCGCTAGTTTGGAAGCGCTTCCGATCATTCCCTGTAATAAAATAATTCCGAATCAATATAAAAACGAGGTTTGTTTGGAGGCTTTTAACCCACGAAAATAATCTCACCATTTCTATTTCCTTTCTTTAACCTTATCCGATTTCATTCAATTCCGTTTCCGGTCCAACCATACAAGACACAAAATAGTCTATCTCTAGGATAAGTAATTAACATATACAGTTATCCACGGATCTCACATCTATGTTTTAGACATTAATTACCCATTCAATGAAATTCATATTTGATGGTTCGAATCTCTATCAAAAGCAGCTGTTTGTTAAGATCAAAACAAAATATTGAACGTCAAATCTCATCATGTGCTACACGAGAGACCAAGTCATGTAAACTTTGTCCGTCACTTGCAAGATGCAAATACCTGAATCAACATTAGGCAGAAGCAGCAAGGTTCCCAAGATCTTCTCATCCTAGTTTAGATTGTGCATACAATTGCCCATGAAACGCAAGCATTCAAAACAATTGGTGCAATCCTATCGTCCTTTAGGTCTCGCCCTTCATATTTGGTATGAATCAAATCTAGCAAATGTAATAGCAGGGCAATCTAAAATCTATGCAGTCATTGACAATTTTTCACCAACTAATGTAACACTTAGCATGCCTCTACACCCTAATGAAACACTAAGCATGCCTCTCCTCCTATTTTCATTGCAAATGATGCACAGAACTCGAATAAAAGCTCCAACCTTGCTCAAATGCATTGTCTTAATATAGAAAAACAAGCATCAACTACTTCAAATAGAGCTTTTAGTGTTCCTCAATCTTCACTGGTTGGAGAATGTCTAAAGGTCAAATGACTATTACTCCCAAAACACACTTCCTACAACTATCGCTCATATGTTCTCTATTATCTCAATAGGATGACTAAACATTTTTGTTTGCATTTCCTATCAACGATCACTGGTCAAAACAAACTAAGTTAAGCTAAACTCTTAACTTCCTCTCTTTTGTATCTTCTCCCAGTATTTATTACTCTATTTCAAACCTCATAAGAGGAAAAAACTTGAATTTGCAGGTAACTAAATAATAGACGAACTCCAGGAGTCCAGGAACTTACCATATCAAAGAGCACAAATTTATTAGCCAACACATATCAAGTAACAATTATGTACTTAATTGTCAAAAAAGGTAGCTCAGTAAATCAACCAGCCAAGAAACAAAACTATGAAATTTCTTGAATTTATTACAGCAACAAGAAGAAAATGAATACAAGTAGCATACAACAGTTAACTAGATTTTTGACAGACGGAGATACATGCACAACTAGGAACTTTGCATATTTTCCTCTATTTCCATTTATGGCTTCCCTCTGATACTTTCCCAGAAATAGGAATGATGGGTAACGAGAGATGCACGCATATCAGAATTACTAGCAATTCAAATTTACCTGTTTTAGTTCCTCTCCGGCATTTTTAGTATTCCAATTTCACATATTATCAAGGTCCTCCATCTGAATGCTGCTCTTGAGAGGCACATACTCCCCAAGATACCCACCAAGGTGATCATGCAAAGCAGTTTTGTCAATAATCTGGTGATGGTAGCTCTTACAAACGTAATAAAACACACTTTGAACAAGTAATCCAACAAGATTCACTATCACCAGGACACCAACAAGAAATCCACCGACAACAATTCTCGCGAACACAGATTGAGACTCGCCATTAACCACAAAAACAGCGAATATTCCATTGATCACGCCGCAAACAACCAAGTATCCAAACACGAACACTCCTGCCATCAGAACCTTACCTTTCAAAAGCTCGTAGCTCTTCCTCATCGCAATCAAGCCGTACACTGGCTCGAGAACGGAGATGACAGATGCAAGATGCCAGAGGGCGGTGATGTAAACGTGAGCAACGAGAAACAGCGCGGCGACGAGGATGAGAGAGATTCCAAGGAGAAACGGCGAGTGGATGTCCACCGCAACGATTATAAGCACGAGGAGGAGAATAAAAGCTAAATTGTAGACCAGCATGAGGAGGGAGACCCATAGGAAAGTGACGAAAAGTCGGCGGAAGACGGAGGGGATGGCAGAGACGACGGAGGCGAACGAGACTGACTTGCCAGAGTAAATTGAGGCTACGGTGAAAACGGCAGCAGCGGTGGAGAGAAGAGAAAAGACAAAGAGGAAAATCAAGTAGATGAACTGGAAAAGGAGGAGGAGAATCCATTGGTGAGACTGGTAGCTGAGGGGCAGTTCAGGATCTTGCAGGCGAGCGAGAATCGGGTGCGTAAAGAGGGAGTGAGCAAGAATGGCGAAAGAAAGGGGGAATATTAGGGTTAGGGTTATGAGGTAGAAGGTTTTAGGGGAAAGCTTAGGGATGGAGATGGATTCTCTCACTATATCGGTTAATGAGAGGAATTGGAGCTCTTCTGGTTGCAGATCCATGGCGGAGTTCAGGTATTTTGGGAGAAGAAAGAGAGATTTGGAAGAAGATGAAGATTGAGGTAAAGTGAAGGAAAGAACAGAGTTTGCTTTAGAGCGAGTAAAGGGAGCTATGAAGGTCGGTTGAGACGCGTTTACCGTTGACCGGATGACGTGAGGTCGGAAAAATATGCACGAGTAAAAACTGGGTAAAGAAAAATAATGTTTGTAATATTTTCCGATTGTGGGGATCGCTGCCGACGGGAAGTCCCCATCACCGGAAATTAAAGGATTATAAAGATATTTGGGGTATGTGATCATAATTTGTCTTGGACAAATATCCCTATATCGAAAAGGACATTTCCAATTTTGAAATTATTATTTTTAAATCAATAAAGGCATGTAAATAAGCTTTCGATAGGATTGGGTTAAACTAATTTTTAAGATGTGTGATTACAAACTTTAATTTCAAGACAATAAGTTTCCCTTATATTAGAATTTTTATTTATTTCATTCATTTTGTTTAAAACTAAAAATAAATATGAAAACTTACCTATTTTGATTATTATAACTAATGTCATATTTTCATTTTGTGCGGGGAACAACCGGTTTTATGTCAAGACCAAATAATGATGAAGCTTTTTCTATCTTTGTTGGGAGATGCAAAGCTTGATGAAAATTTTGTAAACTCTTTTACGAATTCATAAATGACTAGAACCAACCTCTTCTCAATAACTAGGAGTTTGACTTTTCTTAATTATTTTACCATTTTTTGTACTTTTATATGTGTGAATTGCTGCTCTAAGAAATCCTAAGAAATGTTCTGATTTTCTAATCAATTTTTTTTTGCGTATCAAAAAGTGTAGATTCAACAAATGGTTAATCAATGGTGTGTGTCCTTTTTGGGGCCAACAAAGTAGGAAAGCTCTAACTTTTATGAATAATATAATCATCTATTGGTCATAATCGAATATATGAACAAAAATATATATACTATTTCAACAATCGTTGGACAAACAAATGAAATACGTATACTATTTGAACAATCGTGGGTCAATGTTAATTGTCCAACTCAAGTATGAAATGTTAATTGCCCAACTCAAGTATGAAATGTTGAATCAAAGAAAATATATCCTTTTTAGGACCTTTATGAACACGAGCTACGGACTTCTGTATGCTCATTTTTGAACCCGTTTATAAGTACTATTTGAGTATTTTCTAGAATCATTTTTGTTCTTCGGTTGATGCAAGTGAGTGTTTTGAGTCGTGTTTGGATCGCGGTCGTGGTCGTGTGTTTCTTGACAAACTCCTTTTGCTGAAAAATGCTTCCATGGAGTCTCGTCTTTCACTTCCCCAAGAGTTCGTTTCCTATTGTACCTGCTTCCGACGGTGTTACTTCGGCAGTGCTTGACTCGTTTTTCACCTGCTTCGTCTTCTTGGAGTTCTCCCTTCACATCCGTGCTTGCTCCATTATTGCTCTCCATTGTTTTGGTTCTTGTTGATTTTTCCTAGTTTGTCTTGTTCTCTTGACGGATGTTTCCGTCTACCGTCTTTTCACGGCCTCTCGTTTCACCATTACTTCATTGTGAACGAGTCTCTTACCTTAATTCTCAAAAAAAAATGTCATATTTTCATTTTAGAAACTATTGTGATTGTTTTTAAGAGTTTTAGTGTTGTCAAACTTACATTTTAGAGTTTGGTCAAGAATTTACAACCAAAATACTTTTATTTTCAATAAGGAAAATTGGATGATGTCTATATAAGATCAGCTTCTGCATATCCACAAATACCTCAGTTGGGTAAAATGACCTCCCTTCAAACCAACAAAATAAAGTGCCTCACGCAACAGTCAAAAGCCCCAAAATTGAAAACTCAACTTGTCGTCCGCTATGATTAAACACAAACGCTTGAACATTGAATAATAATCAATTCATCTTCTACGAGTACAAGCTCATACTAAAAGTATGGAAGACGTTACCAAGTAGAAACACAATCATTCAATCCAATATTCAATACAATTACCTTCCAAATCTATACAAACACATTCGCCGAGCAAGAAAAAAAAAATCACTCCATATCGGGAAAAGTCAAATGGCATGGGGCTTTAATATTATTTCATCACACAACTCATGGGAAAGGGAGGCCACTCTAACCCTCGAATCTCTATGCGAAAAACAAAATCAATTATCGGATGGAGTTGTTATTTTAAGGTTCAACCTATTTACAACTACAACCCTCATGTCGTGATGATCTCCTCCTCATTGTTCTAGGGGTCTACCTTGGAGCAATGAACACACAAAAAAGGGAAAAACCATCCAAAAGCAACATAGCGAATATCTCAAACCAGGTGCTATCTGATAAAAATACGGACGATCTAGATCGAGGAGAAACTTCAACTACTTCTTCTTGATCGTTCGAGTTGGATCAAACGATAGTACTTGAGCGGCGGAAGCTTAGAAATGAATGTGGAAACGTACGGTCGATCCGATATAGTTAGATCGAATCATCCACGAAGTGGAGTAGATAGAGTTGATCCTTCAAAAGGATCCTCGAGTATAAAAGACTTAGATCAAAGATTATATCCAATATAGAACTTTAAGATGATTGAAGAAAAAGTGATGCCCAAACCAAGTAAGAGGATTTTCCTTCTCAATGAAACATCCCCTTATATAGTGGATGTGACCATAAAAAGAGTCGGAACATAAATGACGGAAATTAAAGTCGGAATTAAAGTTTCGAAAATGAAAAGCCTAAAATATGAAAGGTCGGAATTTAAGTCACGGAATTAAGTTCCGGAATTAAAGTTCCGAATATAAAAAACCAATTATTAAATAACCGAAATATTTAAATGTCTTCATAATGGTGTCGGGTACTTCTAGCCGGAAACACGGATGACATCATCATCCGGGGGCGTATCACTTTGTGATCTTTATTATTGAGTCCCTAACTTATACAAACACTTTTGAAACAAACTACTTGACTGTTTTGTTGCCAAGAATTACTAGAAAATGTAAGTTTCAAATTACCGGAAACCACCCGCTAAATAGGTCATATTGCAAATAACCACCCGCTCTATTACTATTTACCGGAAAACACCCCGTAAAGATACTCCGTAACCAAAAAACCACCAAGTGTCATTATCCAGTCAAATATCCGTCTTGTGGGCCCCGCTTTATAATAAAATAATATTTTTTCTTTTCTTTTTTTAAAGTTGTATTTGTTTTCTTTTTTTCTTTCATTAAATTTTGGTAAAATTGTGATAAATAACCCAAACTTTACACAAGTTGTATTTAATAACACAAACTTTCAAAAAATCAAAGAACAACACCAAGTTTACAAAGGGTTGCATTTGTTAGTGTCCATTCATTTCCTTTTGACTTTTCAACCCAATTTATTTTTTGGCAAAATCTTAAGCTGCAAACTCCATTATCATCTTCAAGTTAACCTCTATTGACAGGACAAACAAGAAATTACCATGGAAGTATTAGCCTTTGTGAGATCGAAGGATGAGAGAAATCACTGAGATAAATCGAAAATCGGATCTGGGAAACCCTTAAACCAAGCGAATACCCCTCGAAAATCCATCTAATGGCAAGAACTTGAAGCGAGAAACCCATCCCAAAGACTTCGACTGTGTTCGAACAAAATCCCCAAACCTAGATTTGAGAACGCAACTTTCAGAAATCCAATGAACCCAGATTCGAAAGAGAAATCCAAGCCAATAATCCAAACGGATATACAAATAGATAACATCAGTGAAGAAATCCGTAGCTAAAACGCTTCCATCAACTTTCAGATGTGTAAATTAGATGAAACGAGCCTCAATATAGCGAGATGAAGTCGCTAATGAACAGTACATAATCTAGTGCAAACTTGGACGCGATTGAAGAGTCGGCGAAGAAATTCCAGCACTCTGATCCGTTCAAGTCGTTTGGCATCGAAGACCAGAATGAAATCTGGACGGCGGCGTCTAACATTGAATCTCCATGGGACGAGATCTACCGAGAACCGCCAGATTGGCCGGCATCGGAAGATGAGATTGTGACCGAGAGAAAGGCGAACAACTTGGATCTTCCATTCTCGCTTAAACGAATGATAAAGAGGAAGAAACATAGGCAGTTGAATCATTAAATGGTAGGGTTTGCTAGAATCATTAAATGGTAAATATTAATAAAAGAAAAAAAAGAAACAAATACAACTTAATATTGCAAACCAGAAAAACACAAAAAGAAATAGGAAAATATTATTTTATTCTAAAGTGGGGCCCACAAGACGGATATTTGACGGGATACTGACACTTGGTGGTTTTTTGATAACGGAGTATCTTTACACGGTGGTTTCCGATAAATAGCAATAGAGCGAGTGGTTATTTGCAATATGACCTATTTGGCGGGTGGTTTCTGGTAATTTCCTCTAATAAGAATTACAAGGTGTAAACTTATTGAAACTATGCAATATGCTCTACTTGTCCCCTAGAAGTCATATATGTGAAGTGCTCATATTCTCTGCATTTGTCCCACATTGAAAAAAGATAATCTTGTAGATCTTTTTCTCTTTAACAAATACAAAAGCTATGATATTCTTTCACTAAAGATAACTCACAGAGAAAATGCCATAAGTCCTATAAAAACCACACAATAGAAACCCCTAAAATCCAAACTAAGCACATATTCATAGCAAAATATATCTTAAAATCAATCCTAATTGAAACTCAGCCATCCTAAAAACACTAAGTAAATGAAAAATCAAAGCAGGTGACGCTCGAAACAAACTAAATTATATATACATATATAAATATAATATATGTATAAAACAATATACGAACCGGTCCGGTTGACCTGTAATGTTGACCCATACACGTTCCATCAAATACGGACTGGACCAGGCCATGTGTTGGAATGTGTATTTGTTGGATCCTTATGTTTATCACAAGAGCAATCCATTCTCTCTTCCGTTCATACACTGTGTACTTGCATAGTAACCCTGGCTTCCACGCATACGTGGTTCTTGTCATCTTTCATATCCAACAATTGTGAATAATGGGCTAGAGAGCAAATGGTTCATGACAGGCGGAAGAGATTTAAAATTAACTCTTATGTAGCTATTAGTATCAATGTATTAGTAGCTCCTTGGTAAAGATGGTACTTGTATTCATGCCCCTATTGATTTGTTGGCAATTTTGAAACGTAGAGGAATAAAATTGTTTTTGTTTCAAAAAACAAATATACACGTCCTAAATTGAATGTGTTTACCGACTGGGTTATAATTATTAGTATTATTACTTTATTATTTATTTATTACTTTTTTAATTTTATCTTTCATACACATCCCCTTAAATAACCTAATCTTTAGTCCATATCAATAAGAAATCTATATGTAAGAAAATATAATTTTTTAAAATAAAATAAGGGTCATGTCTATAAATTTACCTTAAAAAAAACATAATGTCTATGAATATACAAAATTACTTATAGATTGCAAATATGTATATTTTAAAAAATTCTATGTATAATTACATATAAATTATATTTTAAATAAAATGCAAAAAATACTATAGATCAATACATTTTGAATCTCAGCTTAATTAGTTAACTTGTGATATTGTGAAAGTCTTTTATATAATGGGTATATTTGTGTAAATGACGCATAATTCTTCCAGATAGGCTGGACTTAAAACTTAAAAGGGAGGCCAGCGAAATTTTCAACGATAACAATTACAAACCCCGCCGCTTTACCCTTCTTCAGTTTCGCAGAGAGAGAAAGAAAACCTAGTTTGTTCGTCGTCATTCATGGCTTCCGGATCGGTGGTTCCGGCTAACAGAGGGCGGCGCAACGCTCTGGACGATGAGAAGCTCGTGTTCGAGACGTCGGAAGGAATTGAGCCCGTCCAAAGCTTCGACCAGATGGGGATTAAGGACAACCTACTCCGTGGGATCTACGAACACGGCTTCGTGAAGCCCTCCGCTATCCAACAGCGCGCTATTGATCCCATCATCAAGGGCCGCGATGTCATCGCTCAAGCACAATCCGGCACCGGCAAGTCCTCTATGATTGCCCTCACTGTTTGCCAGATGGTTGACACAGCCACTAGAGAGTATGTTTCCTTTTTCCTTCTCTCTCCGTGAATTTTTTGGGGAGTTTTGTGGACTTGGTACACACCTTATGTCAATTGATTGATTTGGATGGTTGAAGAGGTGTATTGACATTCGGATAATTAGGGTTGTCAATTGGTACCCTAAATGTTTGTGACCCGATTGCGTTTTTAGGTTTAGGCAACATTTACTTTCGTAGTTGCTGAAATTTAATTGAATTGTGTAGCAGACTAACAGTGAACACCCAACTCGGCCAAATATTTATTTTCTCGGAAACTTGTGAGATTTGGTTGCAATCGTGTTTCAAATATAGGCCTCAGTGGTCAGTGCAACACCTAGAACCTGAGAGTTGTTCCAATCAAAGGTTTTTTTTGCTATTAGATGTGTGTTTACAGTGGACTTCTGTTTAAGATGTTTTCTTGTTTTGTAGAGTCCAAGCATTGATCTTATCACCTACTAGAGAATTGGCTACTCAGACCCAAACCACTATTTTGGCCATTGGTGGCTATATAAATATACTTTCCCATGCATGCATCGGAGGTCAAAGTGTCGGTGAAGATATTAGGAAGCTTGAAAATGGAGTTCATGTGGTGTCTGGAACCCCAGGCAGAGTTTGTGATATGATCAAGAGGAGAACGCTGAGAACTAGACACATTAAGCTGCTGATTCTTGTAAGTTAGCTTTATCACTTTTTTGAGGCTGTTCTTAGCTAGCAGTAGAGTTGATTCTGGAATATTGGATTCATAACATTTTTCTTTTATTATTGGACAGGATGAATCTGATGAGATGCTTAGCAGAGGTTTCAAGGATCAAATCTACGATGTTTACAGATATCTTCCCCCAGAACTTCAGGTATCAATAGATATTTCTTCACTTCCACTTTTCTCATAATTTCCTCTTTGTTTGACCATTAGATGGATTTATTCATCTCATATTGTTGTGGTTCAGCTCTTAGTTCTTGATATCTCCGTTGCCTGTGGAGTGGATGTGCTTATGCACTTCCTGACTGCAGTTTGGAGATTGTTATTTCCATATTTGTCTTGTGTTTCCTGTTTTTTGTTCCATATTACATATGCCGACGACTTTTTCTTCTCTTCAGTTTTCATCTCGGTATAGATGTTCATACTTTGAAGTTGTTTGGATAGTTGTGCATGGATTTTCCTTAGTGGCAACTGCTCTTACAAATATGAAATATCCCAACTAGGATTGTCAAATGATGATTAATTGTTGCTAAAGTTATGTACATATGTGGTGGATGTTTTGTTCAACAGTTGCTGCAATCTACTAATTTAGTTTAAAAATAAATGCTTACACTCACTTATTTTGGTAGGTGGTTTTGATATCTGCTACTCTTCCAAATGAAATTTTGGAGATGACCAGCAAATTTATGACGGATCCTGTTAGAATCCTTGTGAAGCGTGATGAATTGACTTTGGAAGTAAGTTATATACCCCTTCTGTTTTCACTTTGAAAGACTTACCAGCTAGACAACAATTTGATTTGTGTCATTGTATGATGTCAGGGCATCAAACAATTTTTTGTCGCAGTTGAGAGAGAAGATTGGAAGTTTGATACTCTCTGTGATCTTTATGATACACTCACAATTACTCAAGCTGTCATTTTCTGCAACACAAAACGGAAGGTACATTTAACTTCTCACAATGACTACTGAGTTGTTGTTTGTTGTAATAGATTGGATTTAAAATCCCTAGAATAGATGGCTCTGAAGGGTCCCATACTCCCATGATTAAATTGCATGGATCTCACTGGATAAGTTTGCTTGGACAGGTTGATTGGCTAACGGAGAAGATGCGCAGTCATAATTTTACTGTTTCATCTATGCATGGAGATATGCCCCAAAAGGAGAGAGATGCTATAATGACAGAGTTTAGGTCTGGGGAAACCCGTGTGCTTATCACCACTGATGTTTGGGCGCGAGGGATTGATGTACAACAGGTGCCTTTTCTTATCTGTTTCCGTTCAATGACACGTAAATATGAATATATCTTCTGCAGGCATTATATTATTACTGGTCAATGTGAGTTCATTGTCACATATGTTAGTTAGCTTAGTTTGAGGGTTTTATTATGGAAAAAGTTTATTTAAATTTTTTTTTAGTTTGAGGTTTTTATTAAACAGAAAGTTTATTTGAAATTTTTTTTTAACTTCCTATGTTTCTTTGATTGTCTGGAAGCTTTTTACTATGTTAAGTTAGTTTCAGTCTCTTTTGATGTATTAAAATTTTGATTCTTGAAGTGGTTGCAGCTATTTGGTCATGCATGATATTTTGTATACTTATGTCGATTCTTGTTACTAGCCTCTCTTCTTTTCTTATCTTCCCCAGGTCTCATTGGTAATTAACTACGACTTACCGAACAATCGAGAACTTTACATTCATCGAATTGGTCGCTCTGGACGTTTTGGTCGCAAGGTATGTTTCTCCTGGACGCTTGATGAGTTCTACTTTTGTGATTTTCTTCTGGACGCATTCGCAGAAATATCTTCATCTACTGTTCAGTACCTGGTTCATGTATTTGGATTGTATTCTTCTGAATCTTACACAGGAGTGTGTATGTGTGTACGATGCTCTGTTAATTTATAATCTTTCTACGTTGTCTATGTATTTATGATCTGTTTAGCTTTAGTGATAGAGGTATTTAATAAGATCGTTCACTTGATGTTGCATTTTTTTTACTCTGTTTCCATAGTGATCATTCTGGGTGTTTGCGGTTAATACCGAAATTTATGGTGCAGGGTGTTGCCATAAACTTTGTGAAGAATGATGATATCAAGATTTTGAGAGACATTGAGCAGTACTACAGTACTCAAATTGACGAAATGCCAATGAATGTTGCGGATTTGATATGAAGCATCAAAAAGCTGTTGAAGTTTGCACGACTGAGTGGTTCGAGATGTGAAGTTTGTGGTTTTGTTGTCCTTAGAAATGCATGGTGTTTTGGATTTGCATGAACCTTCAAAACTGACGGGTATGGCGTGCAATGCTTTGCTGAATGTGGGTGTTTTGCATTTTACATAACTGTAGGATCAGTTTGTTGTTTTTCCTCTGGTTTGTAATATGTTCATACAAGCAAAACATATTTTTATTTGGAAGTACAGTGCTTTGATTTCCAAATTTAAGCAGGCAGGAAATGTGTTTTACAGGTCTCAACCTCAAGCTCCTTGTGTTCCATGCAACATTTAAGACATTTGTTCATTTATGAAATTATCCACTCTATCTCTATTGTCTAAGAAGTTACAGATCCTTTCAAAAAAAAAAAGAAGTTATAGATCCTTCTCTTTTTGTGTTGTATATTTTGTTGACTTGAGGATTGTATGCTGGGATTCTTGTCAATATGAAAATATTGTGTTGCTGTCTGTAGAAGGTGTAAACATCAACGAATTAAAAGGATGTCAGCTCATGATCTTCATGATATACCTTGCTCAACCACCCGAAATGTGTTTTGAATGTTACTATTTTGTGTTGGTCAAATTGGTTAAGTAAGCTTTTTTTTGATATTTTTCTCTGTTAACTAAGTTATGAAATAAATACATATAGTAAATGTACCTCTAATCAAACTCACTTACCTTTCAACTTCGATTTAATGAAAGTGATAAAAGACCTATTTGGCCAAATTCTTTTTTTTTTACTTTCTTCTTCTATTAGATTTCTTAGTCATTTTCCAATTTTGTATTTAGACACATAAATTCATCCAAATTTGTTTATGCTTATTCAGGTTCAAAATCCAGTAAGTTTCTCTAGTACCAAATAATCCACCAAACAAAAACAAGTTTAACAAAGTCTTTTTTACTAATTTTATAAAACAGCTCTGATGATTACTTAATCAATACTAAATATTCTTGTTGGCAAAGATCCAAAACTTTAGTTATGTTTATTTTACCAATGGCATGCTCTGTGACTAGACATATACAAAAAAGTGAAGATATTTTCATAAGGATTTTTACAAAGAACATATTCCATATGGACGACAACACTCCATCTTCAAATTTAGGCTCATCGCAGCTGTTGTTAGGACAATTATATTTGGATTAGTTTCACTATTATCTTGAATATAGATCTTAGCGTATCTTATAAAAACAAATCACCCAACACTCCATCTAATCCCTTTCCAAAACATTTCTCTCAAGGTCACCGGTATTTTTCATTGTTTTATGATTACACAATTTTTCATTATTAAGAAAATTATCTTCAACAACCTTAGCCCACGGAGAATAAGGTTCCGTCGTAATTTTCATAGAAATTTCACTTGAAGTGTTATGTTCGTATCTTCCGTCATTAAGAACACCCAATTTTTTGGGTTTATGTATTTTCATTTCAGTCAATCCAAGGGACATATACCCTATGTTACTATAGGAAAACAACAAAAATTTTACAATGAATTTTTTTCTACCATATTTACAAAAATAAACAATAACCTACAATTAGACTAAACTAATTTGCTTTTCATTTTTGTTTTTTAAATTTAACCAAATGATCTAAAATAGGACATTTGACTTTTTATTTAAAATTATTTGTAAGTTTTTAAAATTAAGACTAATGTCAAACCACTATTAATATCACTTGTTAAACGATTATTATTTAACCTGAGGCCAACATTAATGCAAAATTTTACCTTGGTCTCGAGACGACATCATATAATTTGTTAAGATGACATATAATCTCGTTTCATAAACAATAATAATGTAAATTTTATTATAATCTTTAGTCTTATCCACATATCCAATCAATAGGAAACTTGTAAAAGTACGCAATATCTTATTAAAACTAGTTATTATGCGTTCTCATACTAATATCTATAAATAATATTTTCATATACGATAATTTATTTGATATATCTTATTAAAACTAGTTATTATTTTTTCTCATACCAGTATCTATAAATATATTCTTTAGTACATTGATATCAATAATTCACGTGCTATGAGAATAATGGGATTCATACCTTAATAAAATTGGGTGTGTATATACATTGTGCGATAAACGCTTGAGAAGATGTACAGTCAGCAGTTTGACGAGGAAAGGAATCCGGGAGAAACAAACGGAGCCCATAGTTTCTCATTCATGAAAGACATGTTAATTGCAGTCTCAACTTCCATAACAGCTGAAAACCCAAATACCGCGTGCTTCCTCTCCCAAATATCTCCCACTTCCCCATTCGGTATTTCCTCAAATTCGCCTTTTGTGTCCTCAGACTCTTTCGAATCTTGCAAAATCTATGTTTACTATAACTGGATTTGGGAGTTTTTTAAATTGCTTAGGCTAGAGGAACTTAAACAGAGCTCCATTAGTAGAGTTCGACTCTCTGATCAACTTGCCCTGTCCCCTTTCTCTCATTTCAGAATCTGGGTATGTGATAATAGTTTCTTTTCTTGTGGGTTTCTTCTGATTTATGTTGCTTTTGGCTTATTTCTTTGTTCTATCAAGTGATCCGCTGTCTCTGAATTTATTTTGTCATCTGCGTATCTGGATGCCTGGGTTAGCACAAATGATGCGAGTTTGCTGCAATTTGATTTTTGAATTTTTTGACAGGTCTTCTGTTGAATGTTTAGACAGTTTTTGTGTAGCTGTTGATTCTGGTGTTTGAGATTTAGGCTGATTTTTATTCTCTGAGATCATCAAATAGTCTTTCGATTCAGATGAGGTTTTAGGCTTATCTTTGGATGCCTTGAGCAATCGATAGTTAAACTTTATGGATTTTGTTCAAATACTTGATGAATGTTCCTGAATTTATTGTTTAGTGTTTATAGTCTTTGCCCTTGATTTGTTTTAGCTTTTTTTTTGCGGCAAGCAATTATAGGTTTAACTGTTATAGAGTGTGCATGAAATTGGAGTATTTACTATTTAGGAGCCACCAAATTGCAAATGCATAGCAAACGTTTGAGTAAAGCCAAATGTGTGCTTAGCAATCTGATACCAATTGCGCTTGCTTCTTAGACATGTTTGTTTAATTGCTTTTCGTGATCTTAGGTCTTATACATAATGTTTATGATTATTGCCAAGAGCATTTCTATTCGGCTTTGGAGTAGGAACATAGTATTCTGGCAACCTACATCTTCCTTTTCTTTCTTTGCTGGTGACATGCAGATTATGTAAAATGTTTAGTTGCATTTTGGGGTTCAACTGTTGGCTGGCTTATCTATGTCTTCTTCTATTGCAGAAGGATTGGGCCTTTTGAATGCACTGAGGATTGCCCGTTTGGTCCTAATTTGAAGATCACACAAGTTTCTATTGAAGTTTTTTTTATTGATCTCCTATTTGGGTGTTCTAGGAAGTAGGAACTCCAAATATGTCAATTATTTCAAAATTGCGCTGTATCACAGTTGATGTCACCGGAACCCTTATAGCTTACAAGGGTGAGCTTGGTGATTATTATTGTATGGCAGCCAAGTCTGTAGGGCTTCCATGCCCAGACTATAAGCGTGTTCATGAAGGTTTCAAAATAGCATATACAGATATGGCAAAGAAATATCCCTGCTTTGGACATGCTGCAAAGATGCCCAATGTTGTTTGGTGGAAAACTTGTGTTAGAGATTCCTTTCAGAAGGTAAGAATGTTCCTTTGGACATGAATGACTTGTTTAAGGCTTTTTTAGGTGCTTTCAATAGTATCTCATGATTCTCCAAGAGTTTCGGAGAATCCTATCAGCTAAACAATAACAAAGTAAATTTGCTTGTAATATAGGCAGGATATGATTACGATGAAGAGACGTTTGAGAAGATATTCAAACGCATATACTCATCGTTTGGTTCGTCTGCACCATATTCCATCTTCCCAGATGCAATTCCTTTCCTAAGATGGGTTCGCGAGCAAGGCGTCACTGTTGGGATTGTTAGCAACGCAGAGTACCGTTACCGAGATGTAATACTTCCTGCCCTAAACATAAACCAGGTAAAAAAGCCACCCTAATCTCAGATTATCTCAGGGAAATTTGCAAAACCAGGCCACTTTGAAAATAGTGAATTTTGAAGTTCATTTTCTGCTGACTTCAGGGATCTGAATGGGATTTCGGAGTATTTTCTGGCCTTGAGGGTGTGGAGAAGCCAAACCCTAGGATATATGAGCTTGCATTAGAGAGGGCTGGAAACATTGCACCTGGAGAAGCATTGCACATTGGAGACAGTATGCGAAAGGATTACGTGCCTGCTAAAAGCATAGGTATGCATGGTTTATTGCTAGACAGGTTTAACACACCTGATGCACAAGACTGGAGGAAAGCTGGTGCTCCTGTTCTTCCCGACTTGGTAGCCGTACAAGAGCTGCTGAAATCTGATGATTTCTCTTTCTTTGGCGGTTCCTCCAGCAAGCCTTGAACTTCATAATTACCCATGTAACGATTTGTCTGTTTCTCTTTGAGGAGGATCTCCTATGTGTTTTTAAGGCTTTAATCCTGACGAATTTGATCTTCGGAGTTGGATGGAAATTGTACTTGTGACATGTATGTATATCATTGTTATGGCCTCTGTATGGCTTTTGTATGATGGAAAATGTGTCTTCTGGTTCTTGATCTTGCTTATGGTTTTAGTGTTTGAAGTGGCTTCTTTGGCTGTATTTAACCATGCAGTGTGTATAGATGAAATTGATATTCAAGGTTAATTTAATGGCAAAGCCAAATACAAGTATGCTTCTCCACAAATAACAGAGTTTGATAAAATTCTTTAGATTTCTGTGGACCGCGTATTTAGAATCAAGGTCAACTTTTCCCCACAGACTGCAAAAGAGGCCATGAATTATTGAATTGTACTTGAGTTCTTCAGACGGCATTGCCTTTATTCTATAACTATGAACTGAAGCTGAACTGAACTCAAAATGCTAGTCAAACCATATCATTCAGATTCTGTGATGTCAAAAATGAAAATCAATAAAATTACTATAGCATGCAACTCAGCAATTAAACCCTATGAGGCCCCTATCCATGGTAGCTTTACCAATATCCCTTTGGCCTTTTCCACCATTTTTGGCGTTCTTCATACGTAAAGTTAGTTATGAAAGTGCACTTTTTTCAACTGAAAGTTAGATGAGGAAGAAAAGACAGTCTTCTCCTTAAGCTTCACACCATTACATAAACCAACTAGATGTAGAAAAAGAAAAACCCATCTTCAAAGATCACATGCCATGGCTGATTCTGTTAGAAAGCTTCTAGCTTTCTTCTGGGCCCTATTGTTTCTGATCAAATTTTGGGGGGTTTATGGGAAGTTTGTGGTGGAGAAGAACAGTATATCAGTAATATCTCCTCAAGATTTAAAATCAACCAATGATGGAGCAATTGGGAATTTTGGGGTGCCTGAGTATGGTGGATCCATGGTTGGCTCTGTAATCTATCCTTCGCAGGGCATGTATGCTTGTAATCCTTTTGATGCTGATAAGCCTTTCAAGTCCAAGACTTCTCATCCCACCATTCTCATTGTTGACCGTGGAGGTAAATTTCTCTGTTTTCCTTTGTAGGTTCTGAATTATGTTAAAAATTTGCGGTCAGGCAATTTAGCATACAGTTGGCGTGCAATGAGCATCTCATCGAACTGTCCGAATCACGTGCCTTCTCTTTGATTTTGTACTGTGAAAATAGCTGTTCGATGAAGGAAATTTGATCTTTCATAAGGATTGACCTCAATTATTAGTTCATGCCTTAGACTTTGATTTTCGTTACCTGCTTTCTTGCAGCTGAATTAGCTTCATTTTCCCCCTAGTAGTTCATAGCATAGTAAGAGCAGCAATATTGATTTCAGTTCTTCATTGGTGTATGATCAGAGTGCCACTTTGCAAAGAAAGTATGGCATGCTCAACAAGCTGGAGCTGCTGCTGTATTGGTTGCTGATAACATGGACGAGCCTCTAATAACAATGGACTCACCAGAGGCAAGCAGTGACACAGATGGATATGTTGACAAAATCAACATCCCATCTGCCCTTATAAAGATGTCTTTTGGCAACACCTTAAAAAAGGCATTGAATGATAGCAGCAACAACATACTGATCAAACTAGACTGGTCAGAGTCAATGCCTAACCCAGATGGAAGAGTCGAGTACGAGTTTTGGACTAACAGCAACGACGAGTGTGGGGCAAAATGTGATGATCAGATGAACTTCATTAAGAATTTCAAGGGCCATGCACAGATCCTCGAGAAAGGCGGTTATACAGAGTTTACTCCTCACTATATAACTTGGTACTGTCCAGTGACTTTCGTTGCTACCGCGCAATGCAGTTCCCAGTGCATAAACCATGGGAGATATTGTGCACCTGATCCTGAGGGAGACTTTGGGGAAGGGTATCAAGGGAAAGACGTCGTCGTAGAGAATCTTAGACAGCTTTGCGTCCATAAACTCGCCAAGGAAGAAGATAGATCATGGGTTTGGTGGGATTATGTGACTGATTTCCATTTCAGGTGTTCCATGAAGAACAATAAGTACAGCAAAACATGTGCTGATGATGTGTTGAGTTCTCTCAGTAAGTCCTGATGTTACTTATGATTTTTTAGTAGATTTTTGCTTGTCTTGTATTATTCAATCTTTGAACCGTGCAGATCTATCCATCGACAAGATCAAAAATTGCATGGGAGATCCTGAAGCTGATATGGAAAATGAAGTTCTGAAGAACGAGCAAAACTTGCAGGTACATTTTACAGAACTTATGTGAACCAATATCAAGATTTCAGTTGTATAATCATCTTTTCTGAAGAGTTATTGATTTTTTATATATGATTCAGTTAGTAATATTTGAAATTGACCTTTTAAATATCTCTGAAACAAAGGTTGGTCATGGAAGCCGAGGTGATGTTACTATCTTGCCCACTTTGGTCATCAATGATATCCAATATAGAGGTTTGAAACACAGTCATAGTCTTTGTTGCTCAACCTATGAAATTAAGCAAGCTAAATCGTAGTCCACAACTATCTGAAGGCAAATTCGAGAGCTCGGCTGTATTGAAGGCTATATGTGCTGGATTCAAGGAGACGACTGATCCTCCGGTTTGCTTGAGTTCAGGTAATGTTTACTGTTGATTTCTAGCTTGGTAGTTTGTAAGTCAGATTTACCACAAGCTGTTGTGTCACATTTTCAGATCTTGAGACTAACGAGTGTCTAGAAAACAACGGCGGCTGTTGGCAGGACACTAAGGCTAATGTAACTGCTTGCAAGGTAGATGAAAAGCTCTTCATTTACCTTTCAACTGTTGATCATTCTCTCGAGACTGTAGGCTTGTTCTTTCTATAGGATACGTATAGAGGAAGGGTTTGTCAATGCCCTCTTGTAGGCGGTGTTCAGTATACAGGAGATGGTTATACTTCTTGTGAAGGTAACTCCTTGTAAAGTCCAATGCTTTTGCCACAGTAGGATTCTGATATTGCGTTTTCTTCGCCTTTTGTACCAGCCTTTGGACTCGGAAGGTGTACTGTAAACAACGGAGGATGCTGGTCAGAAACGAAGAACGGAATAACATTTTCAGCTTGCTCAGTTCTGTAACACCCCTCACCAATTTCACCATCATTTTATACCTGTCAACTAGTTCCTATATATATATATATATATATATATATATATACACATTTTATACCTGTCAACTAGTTCCTATACATACATACATATATATATAAATGTATATTTATATATATATATATATATCTTACACGGAATTTAGTTCAATCCAGGAGAGTGAAGTATCAGGCTGCAAATGCCCGAAAGGCTTCCAAGGAGATGGCAATACATGCCAAGGTGCTCTATAACTTCTCTACCATTTTCATCGTCTGTATAATACTTGACATGAATTTTACCTATATTCTTGCTTGTTCTTTACTAGACATTGACGAGTGCAAGGAAGGTAGCGTTTGCAGTTGTAGTGCATGCAGCTGCAAGAATACTTGGGGAGGATACGACTGTAAATGTGGAAAGAATCAGTTGTACATAGAGGAACACAATGCCTGTATAGGTATGCGAATAATGATTCAGTTATATTTGATCTATGATGCCAAAGAGCTGATTAAAGATTTGTTACGTTCAGATAAAACCGCGTCTATGTTTACCTGGTTCGTGACACTTATGATCCTAACAATCGCGTCAGCTGCTGTTCTGGCTGGTTACTTGTTCTACAAGTACAGGCTCCGGGTACGTTCTTATGGTGATTTTTATGCTAAGGATGCAACATACTGAATTATGTTAATCTTTTGCTATTGTAGTCTTACATGGACTCCGAGATCATGGCTATTATGTCACAGTACATGCCACTCGACAATGACAATCGAACGGTTGCAGATGATGAACTTCCTCATCGTGGATCATCAGTGTAAACTTAGGTACACACATTACCAACCTAAGACACAATAGGAAAACAGTGAGGATAAATGTACTAAATTTAGTCGATCGTGGGTCTTTTTGATTTGTCTTCTGTATCCAACTCTTTTTCATTATAGAAATAACAAAATAAGTCACAGATCATGCTTAGTTTTAAATAATGAGGAAATTAGTCAACTTAAATAACAATTAGATTTTTACAATATGGAGTATATATTATGTCAACCAACATAAAGTATTTATAGATGAGATTATGACGATGACGGATAAACTAATTTAGTGCAAGTAAAGTTTATCTTGTCTCTCTCAGCACCCACGTATTAATGTATTATACACATTTACCATTTCTTTCAATATTGGTTGAGCAGTCTACAGCATGGCTACCACGTTATCTACATTTTTATAAAATAAATAAAATAGAACACATTTTGGCAGACACGATACATTTTTTGTTTTTATTATTTCAAAAGTTGTCTTTAAAAAGTCACCACATTACATGATTTACACATAAAATTAATATATAACACTGGACCCTAAAAACATATCAACTACCTCCGACTAATATTTACATTAAAAAAAACATTGTTATCCAAATGATGAGTAAAATTATTTTTATTTTTTAAAATTATTGTTTTCGCGAAAGCAATATACTTTGTATGGATGTATGAAATTACCCTAAAGTCGAATAATTTTTTTTAAAAATAACAACTAATTATATTTATTTTTTTGAAACAACGATTTTATATTTTTTGGTTACTTCTTCAACCGGATAATGAGAGTAATCCCTGATATCTGGTCACAAAGTGCATTACGAAATCTCCAATATTATAACCTAACTCAGTATCGTAATTTAGAATTTAACCCGAAATTATAAAATATGAAATTAAAGAAACGAATGAAAATATGAGTTTACCTGCCAATGAAAATATAAGGGCGCTAAGGTTGCGAGCTAGCCGGGGCGCACACGCTCCCCAACTTCCATTAGCTTTGCCGCTAAACCAGGGCTTTTAAATGGACCCCACCTCCTTCAACGGCTACATTCTCCAACGTCTCTTTCAATGTATACTCCTTCTTTGTCCTTTGATTTCGTCTTCTCTTGAGATCTGCTTCTTCTCCTCCTTAGGGTTTCTGTTTCAATTTGGCATCGTAAATTCATCCTTTAATTGTGATTTTTCCAGCATCAAATTCATCCAGAAAACCCGCACATCCAAAATAAAGAGAAACAGTAAGTATTTACCTGTCCTTTGACACCTGAAATCTTCAAATCATACTTAATTTCCAATTTGACCAGTCTTTTGATCTTCAGAAAATATGGGCATTACCAGTCTCCAAATGGATCATTCTTCTCTTTTTCATTGTTTTCCCTTTCCTTGTCACACACAACTTCAATCACTTTAACTAAACCCACCAAACTCCTTAACATTCAAGCAAATCCCGGTTTTGACAGTTAATGGAAGTGGTTTCTTCGGCTTCCCCTTTCGGTTGCGTCCTTAAAGATCACAACCTCCGCCGCCCACCAATTCCCCAAACCACCAACACCACCACCTCCAAATGCAAACCAAACTTGCAGAAAACCCTCAAGGAACTTGTTAGAGAACACCTTCGTTCCTCCATTTCTTCCATTTCTAACTCCGATGAAAATTCCAATTCTTTTCAATCTTCCGACGCTTCCAGACCCATCCAACACCACCGTCGCCCGGCACACCAGACGAAGGTGATGAATGAAAGGCAGGAGGAGGATCACAAGGCTGCTTTTAGTAGAGAACCTTCGCCTGCTCTCTCTGATTCTTCCTCTGTTTCTTGCCTTGTTCAGAAATGGAGCGAATTGGAAACATCTGATCCTAAGCAACTTCCAATTCCTACCACCTCTAATCATCAAACCCAAAACCCAATTCAACATTCCGGGTTCGTCCCTCCAAGCAGGACTAGTTCACTGGGATCCAACAATGATTCGATTAGCGATTGGGAATCCGATCAAGCCCCTATTATCGGAGCCAGTGAGAAAGCTGCAGATGAGAGAAAGAAGGAAAAGAGTCGGGTGGCTGGCATTATAAGGAAGCTTCCATTAAAGCTGCATCCTGGTGTAGCGGAATCTGGGGAGGGGGCTGTGCACTCTCCTTGTATCAGAGGCCGACAAGCAGTGGAGGATTTGTTTGCCAGGCTGGCGCGTGATCGTAATCAAGAGATTAAGGCCATTGCTGAGAGACATGCTGTGTCTAACTTCCCCAAACGAGGCCGTATACAGGTGAATAAACACATTTCAAGTAATATCCTAAATTGATTGTGTGGAAGTATTTGGTTCAAGAAAGGCTCAATCTCCCTTTTCCTGTCATTTGGCAGTCCTTGATGAAGGTGAGACTCATGAGACATCAAGCTTCAACAGATAATAACCGGCATCATCAAGAACCTAGAGTTCAAGAAGCGAGCAAACCCACACGATGGTTCAATTCCGTGAATAGCTTGAAGTGAGTTGTCTGCCAAAACTAAAGTCTGTCTGTTAAATTTCAAGTAATTTGTCAATGGCTAATTGTTTGTTCTGATTAGTATAATTGGATTAGAATGTGGCGAGTGAATGAATGTTGGGTTTGATTTTAGGAGATTCTTTAGCTCGGTGGCTGCTGGACAGAACGATTCTGATAACACAGCAAGCACTGAAAATGAGACTTCAAGCAACAATTTGGCTTCCACCTCAAATCAGCCATCAGAAGCAAGAAAGGACAACTGTCAAAAGGAGATCAGTTTACGCCAGATCAATGTTGAAACCCCCAAAACTTACCATCAAGAATGTGTACAACAGCTCAGTACGACCGCAACAACAGAGACTACAGATAATGAGCAGGACGAAGTAGAGCTCTACAATCAGCAGACTGAAGAACAAGAAAACTGGGAGACAGCAAGCAGCAGTGCATCCACAGAAGTAGCAATGCAAGTAGAAATCGAAGATCCTCCACTAAAACTCCCATCTTCGAATGGAAGTGAAGAAGAGGTTAATTATTATGAATCACCAGGAAGGACAAATACCCTATCACGTGACATTTGGGAGGAAGAGATGGGTGAGGACGAGGAATACTATGACAATGATTTCTTTGAGCCCAATCTTGACTGGATCCATGACATCTCAAGGCCTCGTAGCTACTGGGAAAGCCGAAGGCAGGAATGGTATCAGGAGATATGTGAGAGCTCAACTAATAACGACATACGACAACTCATTGAGAGGTACAGAAACTCAAGAATCATGAATGTGCTGATTTTAACTTGTTCAACTATCGTTTATTGATATACTAATATTGAGTTATTATTATGCAGAAGAAGCGTGTCAGCTGTTCTTGAAAGTGATTTTCGGGATAGAATGGATCACTTGCTGATATCTAATGTGCAATTGCAAATGCATCCAATAGACTCTCTTGGAGATGAAGAAGATCAACCTATGGTGAACAGTGGAAGCGTGTCGGCTGTTCTTGCCAGTGATTTCCGGGATAGAATGGATCAATTGATGAGATTTAGGGTGCAACAGCAAATGCATTCAATAGACTCTCGTGAGCAAGAACACCATGGCCACCCCAATGTGGATGAACAATTGGTAATTCACGGTCAGGATAGTAGAGAGGTGGAGCCTATAGAAGAAGCTATTAGAGACAACGTTGATGAAAATGAAGACATAGAGGAGGAAAATGAAGAACAGAAGTTGAGCTACTACCACCGTGAACAAACTCCATTGTCAGAGCTTCCATGGAGTAGTTACCAGGACCAAGAATATAACGATGATCACGAGAACAGAAAGGCGGAGCCCAAACAAGAAGAAGCTATACGAAAGGAGGGGGTGGATGGAGATGAGGACATAGAGGAAGGAGACGGAGAACAGAACTTGAGCTACTACCGCGAACAAACTCCATTGTCGGAGCTGCCATGGAGTAGTTACCAAGACCAAGAAGATACCGATGATCACGAGAGCAGAAAGGTGGAACCAAAACAAGAAGAAGCTAGAAGAGAAGAGAGTGTGGGTGGGGACGAGGATGAGGACATCGAGGCAGGAGACGAGGAACATAACTTGAGCTACTACCGTGAACAAACTCCACCATTAGAGCAACCATGGAGTACTTACCAGGACCAAGAAGACAGTGATGATTTAGAGCAGATAGAGTCAGAAACTCGTCGTCACCGATCATTCTTAACTAACTACGATCATGACAGTCAAATAGGCTCTTCGAACAGGAACCGCTCAATAATAGTAAGTTAATTGCAACAATATAAAGTGTAGATAGATGTCATACTTCTGCTTCTTGATTTGTATGATTGTAACTTCTTGGCAGGAAGTGGAACTCATTTGTGACATAAGAGAACACCTACAGCAAATTTACCGTGAGATGTCAGAAATGCGTAAAGCAGTAAACAGCTGCATGGACATGCAGTCAAAATTTCAGGGTTCTATCAAAGAAGAGGTTACAGCAGCTATAAGCCAATTACGTAATATTCTTCAACACTATGAGATTACCTGATTAACTCTAATCAGGATGTCATAGCTTTCATGAAGATAATGTGTTTTGTTTCTTTGTTGGACAGATTGGGAAACAATAGGAGGTAAAGAATCGAAAAGGGAAACACCAAAGAAGGGATCCTGCCGCATTTGCCACAAAAAGAAGGCAGACACTCTATTATACAGGTGCAAATAGGTTCATGAAAGAACTTGCAGTGGTGTTCTTAGCTTTGGGAGATAAATGACTCTAAAAATAAGCATGTAAATGTTGCAGGTGCGGGCACATGTGCACTTGTTTTGAGTGTGCACACGAATTGCAATGGAGCAGCGGGAAATGTCCAATTTGCTGGGCTGAAATAGTGGATGTAGTTCGAGTGTGTACTGATTAGTGATCACTACTAACAACACTAAACGAGTTCTTGCTCATAGAGAACCGGCTTGTCATTGTAAATGACAACAAATCTCTGACTCTAAACAACACACATCAAAGACTTCCACCACACGTCATGTGTGTTCCGTCCAAGCCAGATGAGTACTGTACTCTTTGTTTTGACTTACTGATTCATTCTTTTGTCCGTCTCGCTTGCATCTCGTTATTTCTACACGACTAGATTTTTTGAAGTGCTGTAAATAAGTTGGTATTTTAGACGCCAACACATCCATGAGTGTTATATAGACTGTTTAACTTACTGATTCATTCTTCATCCTTCGCACTCTCAAAGTCCTTGGCATCCCTGCATCCAGAAGAAGGAAGAGAGATCATCTACAAAATTAGAGATTCTTTGAGTACTGTATAAATTAGGAATTTTAAACATCAACACGTTCAAAGAGTCTGCATCTTTTGCAGCTTGAATTTACTCACTTTTGTAATCACTGTAACTCATCAGATATCATCTATTCAAAGAGAATTTTTACATCATTCGCTTGGAGTTGCATGAACGACAAATATTGTAGGATTACAGCTGATGTAGTATTATGAAATCACAAAACAGTGCACCAACTATGCAATGAATTTAGATAAAGATCAAGGCTGCTCCCTATTTTGGAATATTCATTCAACAAATCCAGAAATCGGTGGCTAGGCTCTGTTCAGCAAACCTTAACAGGAACGCCCGGAAAGAACAGTTCCCACCAGGTGATGCCGTGCACATATGAGTATGTGGCGGCAGAGAAAGGTAATATCAACTAATGTAGAAGCAGCCTATAAGACTGGCAGTTGCACGCATTGTTTGAGCTACTCAGTTTTCTGTAATGGGATGTACAAAATGAACACAGCTAAATGCCATAGCTAGCCAGGATCAACGACGGGTCAGGGACTGAACCAACTAATGTTTAAGCATATGATTTCTGTAGAGACTAACCGGACCAAATAATGGTAACCGGTTATTACTATTACAATTATGGCTTACTAGTGTCACTCACTAAACTTATAATTAACAAACTTTGATAAAATAAGTTAGACATGCCTACTTTAAGTCTCGCCTCACACTCGTAGAGATTAAGCACGAAGCCTAACCTAACCAATCTCACAAAAAATTTGTCCATCAATTGCCACAGACAGAAGAACTAGGAAAATGTTGGTCCAGAAAATTAGAAACAATAAACTTTGATCTTCCCATGCATGGTAAGGAATCTGTAATCGTAAACTTTGATCTTCAATATGTTCTGCAGTTTACATAAGCATGGAAAAAGTGCTATAGCGTGATGTCGCAGGGGCGGATTGGGCCAGAGTCGTTCCTCTCCGTTAATCAGCCAAACTATTTTCAAGAAGTTGAGCAGGAAAATGTGTAGAGATATAACTTTTTCATAGGTAACAAACAAAAAAGACGATTTCTACCCAAAATTTCCTTCTTTTTTGAGACAAAAGACATAGAAACTCCTCATTCTGATTGACATTCAACCATCATCAAAAGATTCAAAACCTGAACAAACTTGACCAACAAAGTCTAACAACAGTCCCTGTGCTACTTCACACAACATTATTTCCCCACATAAGATTCCTATTCTGAATTTGGAACCATAATTGCAAACCGAATATCTTCATATCATCAGGGGATTTTTAAGAGCACAAACAGAAACTTACAAATGGCACAGTGTAGCACATTGCGGCGGCCCAATTTTTAAATATTTTTTTTACTTTGGTGCATTCTGGCGGCACACTGTCTGCTTTTTTTTTTTGAAAAAATAGCCACAGCCAGAATGCACCACGTACTTTGTAATTTCATGTCCATGCCCCTAGCAATTTTGTATCATTAATGGTAAAACAGTAACAGAATACAGAACAAAATTTTCCACCAATCAATTGACACTCAATTTTTCGGCCCAACACTTCCTATCCATGAAGCTTACTCTCTAGCATCACTATGTTAGCAAAAGACGTCCAACCATTCCTATTGTTTCCCAGGCAAACAGAAGTAATGTAATTAATCCTATGGACAAGACTAAATTCAAAAGGTTTTTTAGAAAAAAAAGTTAATTTTTCCTTTTACTTAGCAGCTCATGACTTTGCATCCAAAACAGCCCACTTAAGAACTCAAGAATAAAATGAATTATTTATATACTTCTTACCTGTTTCAACAAGCTCACCAACAAACATCTTTGCTATTCCAGACACTGCTATAGTCATTGGCACATAAATCTTCTGGCTACGAGTTATGCTCACTAGCAAGTGCAGTCTCGGCAAAAAAGAGAAACAGTATAATCAGCAAGTTATACAGATGATATTGAAGAACATAGCATATCATCAGTTCTAAGCAAATGAAGTAAGATATATGAGACAGATGATATTGAAGGACATAGCATATCATCAGTTCTAAGCAAATGAAGTAAGATATAGGAGACACAACTGCTTCCATGGAAGGATAAATCAAAATACCTTTTTCAGGTTTGATTTTTTGAAAAGAGATCTTCGGAAGGCTTCGTATCTCTTCATTTGTTCCTCTGTAAAATTTGATAGTACAGCAATGTAAGAAGTTCAAGCTGTGTTTACAACAATAAGCTCACCAATGGTTATCAAAATGGAATTGTCAAAGAAAGAGTCATTCATTCATACTCAGAGAGACCATAAAAATGTCTAATAATTTTCCTTCGCAGTTGAGGAGCAAATTTATTCAGTTCTAGTCAAATCTTACACTCACAAGCACAGGATGGTCATGTTACATGTGTAAAAACATATGTAAGGGATCCACATCCATGTTTTCTTCCTCGTCATCTTCCTTGTTCTTAGTGTTTGGTGCTCCCATCCAAACAGATCCATTTGGAGATGCTAAATTCAATGCCATATCTTGATCAGTAATCGAGTCCTGTTCAGCATTTTTTTGGTTTACAACATCCAGATTGTGCGTTTGCACTACAACATCATTAGGTTCAGCTGGAGAATTTAATGGTGCGTCCTCTTATTCCTCAAATGCAGCTTCAAATGGATCTTTTGATTGCTTCATTATTCTTCACTAGACAAAAAAGCGACATTAGTAAAAAAACACATTACCTATTCTAATCACAAGTCAAATTTGTAAAATAGATACAAACTTTGGGTGCAAAACAGTAAAATGTACAATCAAGTTTGTAATAAGGCGTCATTATACACATATATGATTCAAAATGCGAAAAATGCACGTTAAAGAAGCCCTTAAAATCCTAACAAATGTCTCATTCAAATAGTATAAATACCCCTCATGTTCCTATCGAGCTTTATCTTACCATCTAGGGATTCAACCGTTTGATCATTTGCAGGATTTGGCACTGTTCACAATTAGGGTCTGTTTTTTTATCTCCATCTCCAAGATTACAGCTCTTTGTATTTTTCAGTTTGTTAGGTCATTTTCTTGATTTCTTCTAGCTTGCTGAAATCAATCCAAATGCATCAACGTTTGAGTTCTGATCTTCTGCTTTATGATCCAATACCTTCGTGAAACCTGTAAGATTGTTGCTTGATCGGCCTCACAATCACTCTCAGACGAAAATTTGGTCGAAATGAATTATCCGTAAAGCCTACTCTATCTCAATTGCAGAAACCGGCTATCATGGAATCCAATTAAAAACAGAACAATGCAGGTGATCCGGTCTGTGGACTAAATTTCTATCTCAAGCGAGTCGTGAGTCTACGGGATCGGGCGGAGGAGATTGAAGCAAGAATGTAGGGGAACAAATAGAGAGGAATAACGCACCTCGGTACCTGCGAAGGGTAAACTGACCGGAGATGTAGCAGGTGGCTGGAGTGTGACTACGGCGGCAATGCGGTGGTGACGCCGGAAAATGTAGTTTTCAGTTCGATGGAAAGGTGTTGGGCTTATTCATATTTTAAGTGGATGGATTAATCAAAAGAAATGGGCCGATGAATATTGTCGGAAATAAGCCCATGAATGAGTTAGAAATTAGAATGCCGTTGCATTGGAAGTATGAGAAAGAGATGGAGAAAAAGAAAGCTGAAATTAATTGTAACAAGATTAGATTTTTGGGTAGTTTAAGATTGTTTTTTTTTTTATATAGTTTTAGGTCATTGTGTAGTTGGTTGAATAGTTGTTGTGTGTAGTTTTATATGATATGAAAAGTTATTGAAAAAGCTGATTGAACGCTTGATAAAATAAGATTTTTAGATAGATTTTAGGTGTAAAATTAGCAAAAAAAAGACTCATTCTATAAATACAATATATACCTCATTAGATAGTTTTATGTCCATTAAATGCCCTTCATTATTGACCCCTAACGAGTAACGCTGTTCAAACGGTCGTAACGGTCCGGTCCGGACCGTTTTATTAATATTAAAAAAATAAATAAACTAAAATTGAAAAACAAATTAAAATAGAAATAATTATTTATTTTAAAACTAAAGTAAAATAGTAAAAAAAAAATTTAAAAATAAATAATTTATATTAGTTTAAAAATAAATTAATTAGATAATTTTTTAAAATTCAAAAAAATCAGTGTTTTATTTATTTTACAAATAAATAAATTGGATTAGAATTTTTTAACAAAATCAAAAAACATAAGTGTTATACTTTATTTAAAAAATAAATAAAATAAGAATTTTTTAAAAAAATTATTAAAAAATCACTGTTTTAATTTATTATTAAAATAAATAAATAAGTTTTCTATTTTATTTATTTTTTAATTTTAATTTATTTTCTTTCTTTTAGTTTTGGTAAATAAATAAAATATAAAAGTGATTTATTTATTTTAATAATAAATTAAACAGTGATTTTTTAAAAATTTTAAAAAAAAATCCTTATTTATTTTTTAAATAAAGTGTAGCACTTATGCTTTTAAATTTTTTAAAAAAAATGCTAATACAATCTATTTATTTTTAAAATAAAATAAAACAATGATTTTTTTGAATTTTAAAAAATTATCTAATTAATTTATTTTTAAATTAATATAAAGTATTTTTTTTAATTTTTTTTACTGTTTTACTTTAGTTTTAAAATAAATAAATTATTATTTCTATTTTAATTTGTTTTTCAATTTTAGTTTATTTTCTTTTGTATGTTTTTAATGGATTTAAAAAAGTTTAATGAATTTGGGCAAAATCCTGAAAACAACATAAATTTAAGGGTATCATCCGAACTTGAAAAAACTGTTGGACAAAATTCGGAATACCCCAAACCACGAGGGTACCATCCGAAATTTCCCAAAGTATTATATATAAGTATTATATATGGTAGTAGAAGAAACAGTATTTTTAAAATACACATAATAGAAAAAATTAAAGATAGATAAAAAAAATTTTATAAAATATCTAAGTATTAATAGCAGTAATTATTTTATTTTGTAATTATTTACATTTGGTTTTTATAAGGTGTGGTCATGGACACACAGTAGCAAGAAGATTCTACATTTTTACTAAATGAAGGTCCATTTATAAAAGTCATAAATTTCATAAAGATCTAAAATTTATTAAATTAGGAAAACTAAAAAGCATTTATTGTATTTTTTACGTAGAATTGAATAAATCTTGAACAATAAATAATAATCAAAGTTATATTAAGTTTATCAAAGTTATCGTAAGTTTATCCCTCCCTCTAAATCTTTTTAGGATTTTTCCTCTTGGTACCCTCAAGGTTTGGACTTTTCCTCTTGGTATCCACTAAGTTTTAAAATTCCTCTTGGTACCCTTATGGTTTTATTTGATTCCTCTTTATACCCATTCTTAATTTATTACATTAAAAATTCATTATTAAATAATAAAAAATCAAAAAAATAAATTTAAAATAAATTATGACCTTATTAAATTTAAATTAATAAATTTAGAATATAAATAGTATTTGTATATATATTTTTTTGGAATAAAAACATTTTTATTTTTGAATTAAAATAGTTTTTACTTTTTTATTTCGATTTTAAAAATGCATATACAAAATTAAATTAAATTTTTTTTAACTTTTATTAAGAGTCAAGAAATTTAAAAATATAATAAAATTTTGTTTCTTTTTGAATTTAATTTTGTATAATTTATCTTAATCGATTTTTTAAAAAAAATTTATATTAATTCGAAAATTTTTTTTTTTTTAAATTCAAAAAACATAAAATAAAAATTCGAATTAAAAAAACAACATTTTTTTTAGTTAATATAATTTATATAAAATTAAATTCAAAAATAATTAATATTTATTAATATTTTAAATTTCTAGACTCTTATATTATTTTAATTTAATTTTTATATTTTTAAAATCAAAAGTAAAAAGTAAAAAAAATATAATTTTTTTAGTGGGACAAAAAAAATTCAATTCAAAAATAAATAAATCATTATTTCAAAAAAAAAATTTCTATTATAAATTTATTAATTTAAAATTAATATGGTTATAATTTATTTTAAATTTATATTTCTGATATTTTTTTTATTATTTTATAATGAATTTTTAATGTAATATGTTAAGAATGGGTATAAAGAGGAATCAAATTAAACCATAAGGGTACCAAGAGAAATTTTAAAACTTAGTGGATACCAAGAGGAAAAGTCCAAACTTTGAGGGTACCAAGAGGAAAAATCCATCTTTTTATTTTCAACTACCTTTTCTAGAGGGAGTTTTTCAATAGAATTTTTTTTTCACCTCATCTAGAGTAATTACAGGGGAAGAAGACTTTCCAAGTACATATACACGTTGAGTCCGAGTCCAATACATAAGTAATAAGTTTCAACGTCTAAAGTGGGACATGCATTTCGAGTCTTGTATATAAGGTTGGTGATTTACTCATCCTATTGACAATTGTTTTTAGAATGAAACCTCATCGGACTTATACCTGAAAAGTGCAATGGATCTCAGTCATATCTGCCCCGTCGGAATTTAACACGATATCATAACAGTAATTTAAACTTGTGTGCAAGTGTCGACTAGGTTTGTATTCTAACAACACTTGTGGATCTTGAGTCTATTATAACCCATAAAACTTATATACTCAAGTATCACACGCTAACATCTCAAGAACCTACCTCTCCATCCACAATTACAAGGCGGTCGACCAAGTGCGGATCTAGGAAGATGGAATAGTACGTGCATGGAAAAGAACAAGCTAGTTGTTGGATATAATTCTAAGATTGAGCCTACTACACATATGCGTTTGTATGCACACGACCTCCGTTCTACGGTTCGATGTATCGGACTTTGACACTAACTTGTATAAAATGGATCTTTTTGTGCAAGTAGTATGATTTTTACTGTACTAATATTGGTCTACAGAATAATTATAAACTGTGGTAATAGTAAAACAGAAGCCGAGCGGCAGCGGCAGTCGCTTTCAATTGACTATAGAACCGACATTTTTGTGATTTCCAAAGATTTTGTCCATTAAATTTTATGTGTCATTTTCTAATGAAAATATCGTGTTAGGGTCTTTTCATTAAAGTAAGGTATTCAAATAAAATAAAATATTAGGTGAATGTCTGTGGACGACAATGCTTCCATAAAATACCAACAGTAGAAATTTTGTCCAGTAAAAATCGATTTTAGGAAACTTTCATTTTCTTGTAAGTCATGGGTTTCATTTATGACAATCTAATATCTTCGCAATATTTTTAGTTTATGTGGACGATCATAATGAATGTACTACAATGTTTTATTAGATACCAGGTGACATGTCCAGTGTGTGCTATTTTATTTTTTTTACTGTATTATTTTCTTTACGTTATTAGAAAAAATAATTGTACTAAAATGTTGATTGATGTTATTTGTTTAATTTTAAATATTTTAAGTGGATGGATTAATCAAAGGAAATGTGCGACGAAATTCCACGCATATTTAATTTCCTGTAATTCATAGTTACTACTCCTATAATCCACCGCCTTTAAAATGAAATCTTATGATTTTGTGCGTGTGGTTGACTGCACGTTCACTAACTGATATTTATGACCAGGTGAATATAAAAGTAAACAAAATATTAGAAGTTCCTTAAGCAAGCATTCAAAACCAATCTTCTCTAATTTGGTTGCATATATATGGTTACAGTAACTATATAGTAGCAGCCAAAACATCTGATTTTTGTTTGACTAGTAAATGGAGTATGGGGTAAAGTCAAATTGTTCTTACAGATTTCAGTTTCACCTCATGACAGATGAATTGAATCCTTATATTTTATTAAATTATCTTCAACCTTTTTTTGTCATCATCGTTGTCGTATATAAAGGTACATCTACTCTTTATTCAAGTATATATGTATTTCTCACCAAATTGTAATTTACACTTCAATGTTTCTACATTAATGGCCCGTTTGGAAGCTCTAGGAATCATTCCAGGTAAAGGAATGATTCTGAATCAATCAAAAAATACGTTCGGTTAAAGGTCTTTTATCACATGAAAGTAATCCCATCATTTCCATTTTCATTCCTAACCCTTATCCAATTTCATTCCGTTTCCATTCCACCACTCCAACCAAACGGACACTAAAAGTACATTACCATAAACTACTTAATTAAGTGCTTATTTACTATAATGGCAAAAACAAGAAGAAAAGGTACATTAATTAAAAAAAAGCTACAATTGCATTCAACCAAATAAAAACTCAAAACTAATGAATATGAACATTTATGTGATAAACCGTCGTAGATAAACCAGGGGCTAGAGTTTGACACATACTGCCTCACGTGAGATACTGATCAATCACGTGCCCCGTGACAAACCTCACGGAAATTTAGTAAGCCAGGATGGCAGTATAGAGTGGGCCCCATCAGCCAGAAGCCGGCTCCGAAGCCGATACTCTGCGCCGTCTAGCCCAATGACACGAGAATACTCCAGTCGCACGTGGGGCCCCACGAGCGAGCACGTCAGTAACTAGTAACTACCCCGATAAAGGCTGCTTATTAGTGCAATCGCATTAATTATGCAGTGTACGTGTATCATCTTTAAATACGGTCGATTTAACATCAATCAGATCACTTTAGGGTTTACTAAACGGGAGCGGGTCGTATACACAATTTTAATTTTACTTGGTATCGAATATGAACATTTTGCGTCGACGTTCAAATTAATTTGAGTTTTAAGCTTTCCGACGGCGTTCACATCTTAAAATAAAAAAAATATTAGCCAAAATCTTTTTTCTTACTTCTGCCTTTTTTTATATATAATTTGAGCGTCTTCGGAAAGTATTGACGTTCAAATTTTTTTTTTTTTTTATTGGTTGAACGTCATCGGAATGCGTATTCCGTTTCTATTATTATCACAGTTTTATTTATTTTTTTTCCAACTGAAAACACGTAGGGGTAGAGTGGGTAGTTTGCTGAAAAGTAAAAGTAGTGATAAATTTATGGGAATACAATAAACTAAAGGTATGTTATTGCAATTTATTACCACATTAAAAATGCCCGCTAAAAAAGCCGGTTTTCAATAAATTAGTCCTGTAGAGTCGCACAGAATTAGGGCCCATCGGAAAAACCCAGCAGCCACCATACCACCCCCGCGTATAAAACCACTTGTCCATCGTAGCATTCCTCTTCATCCTCTCATTAATTTCCTTCTTTCTAATATCTCCCTCCTTCCTTCGTCTACCGACACTTGTTCTTCAATGGAGCAGGAACTCGTCAGCAAAATGACCCTCGAAATCTTTACCGAACTTGAAAACAAATGGCTCTCCCACTATAATTCCCCCCGCAAAACCCGCATCCTCTCCATCGACGGCGGTGGAACCGCCACCATTTCTGGCGTCCTCCTCATCGCTCTCGAAGATCATCTCCGCTCGATCACAGGGAACCCTGATACCCACATTTCTGAATTCTTCGACATTATCACCGGCACCGGAATCGGCGCTATCTACGCCGCCATGCTGGTCGCAGACGATGGATCAGGCACCGGAAAGCCTCTCTACTCCGCCCGTGACGCTGTTACCTTTCTCAAAAACCACCACTCTCAAATGTTCAAGCTCGCCGGAGTTTTCCCTCGTCGCCGGAAATTATTCTCCGGGAAAAGCTTAGAGAAAGTTCTCAAAACAGCGTTTAAACGACAGGCTGACGGAAAAGTTTTGACGTTAAAGGACACGTGTAAGCCTCTTCTTGTCCCGTGCTTTGACCTCAATTCTTCGGCCCCGTTCGTCTTCTCACGCGCTGGCGCGTCAGAATCTCCCTCTTTCGACTTTGAGCTGTGGAAGGTTTGCCGTGCCACGTCAGCTACGCCGTCTATGTTTAAGCCGTTTGAGTTGACGTCCGTTGACGGAAAGACTTCTTGCTTGGCGGTTGATGGTGGGTTGGTGATGAATAACCCCACTGCCGGCGCCGTGACTCATGTCCTTCATAACAAGATCGATTTTCCGTCCGTGAACGGCGTCGATGATCTCCTCGTTTTGTCGTTAGGTAACGGGAGCTCTAGCAAGAGCAAGGTAATTGGCCGTAACGGCGAGTGCTCCACTGCTACCGTCGTTGACATTGCACTTGACGGCGTTTCCGAAACCGTAGACCAGCTTCTGGGGAACGCGTTTTGCTGGAATCGAGCTGATTACGTTCGCATTCAGGTAAATTTCAATCCTCGAATTAAAATCACCAATAATTTATGATTACATATTTCAACAATATGGCAAATTGAATTTGGTTTCATACGACGTCGTTTGGGTTTACAGGCATACGGGGTTGAAGGAAAAACAGAAGATGAAGTGTTGAAGGAGAGAGGGATTGAAACGCTGCCGTTTGGGGGGAAACGATTGTTAACGGAGACAAACGGGGAAAGAATGGAGAGTTTCGCGCAACGGCTTTTCGCCGAGAGTCCACGGAAGACCGTTAAGTAATTGTACATTTTTACCACTTTAACCTTGGATTTTTATTGAATATTTTAGTATTTTGGTTTGTATGAATGAGTTTGTGGTGTGATGTTAGAGTTAGTTAGCCAAAGCACAGCTGTGACTGTGAACGTGTAAGTGTGCAACAACTTATTATGTATATACACTACTCGTGGTTTCAAATATATATAGTAGTTGAGTTTTATTTTTCTAGCCAAAATGTCTTTTTACTTATATAGTTTCATAATCCAATTATAATTTATACTTTGAAATAGATATTTCTCAAATTATCAATATAATTCGCTAAGAGGTCGAAAAATGATCAATTTTATGCATATCAAGTTTTCAGCACATAATTTGAGTTTACATTCCCAAACGAGACATTAGACATAGGAAAAGTCAATAATAACATATTATAAACATAAAGATTAATGCAAATGGGTGTAAAACTCATGGAAAAAATTACTAGCCACACGATGCAACGCATTTCGGCTACATCGAAAGCCTAAGCTTTAACGCAAGACATCCACGCTGAAGTCCGGATCAAAATTAAACGTAATAAAGAAGAAGAAAAGAGAAAATTGATGTGATAAGTTTTTTTAACATTTCAGATAGTGTCTATGTACTTTTAACTTTAACGGATTATGTCAAGTGATTTTTAATTTTTAGATGGTGTCCTTTAGTTTTAGGCTCTTTCGAGTTATACCCTCTACCATTCATAAATGAGCATTTATAAATATTTTAAGACATACAAAAATATAAGTTATTCACTCAAAAAATTATATATACATTTAAAATGCGATATAAACTTAAGTAACAAATAATAATTATCTATTTTCCACTCAAAATATTAACTTATTAATGACATAAGGATATTATCCAAAAAATCTAAAATTTATGGACACTGAAAAATAAAAAGTTATAGGACATGATCCGAAAAAATAAAGTACAATATTATTAACTTTTTTTTTTGTCTGAAATACAAATTAAGTCATCACCATTAATTAGTTTATAAATTAATTAACCAAAAAATAATAAAAAAGTTATAATATTTATTATTAAACTCTCACCCACTATTATCCTCTTTTTGTTGTTTTTGTTGCATTATGAACTCCATGGATCTGCAACCACCGAATTTACTTCTACTTGCTACAAGTTAAAAATGTTAAATTATTAAAATCAAGTATAAGTAAATAAAATTTAAAAAATTAATTAAAAAGCTAAACATATGAGGCATTGATTCCGATGCTGTCCATTGTTGCAGTGCAGCGGAGCACATTTCTGCACGATAATGTTTCATCTTAAAAAATAATAGTAACTTTATAATTTAAATACAACAGTTTTGCTTGGTTATTAATTTTTATTATTAGTTAATATATCTTTGTATTCTTCTGCTATATTTTTTTAACTATTTTATTCATGTATGCCTGTTATAATATACTAATTAACATTACTGCTATTATTAGTCCGTGCTTTACTAACTATCGTTAATTAAATAAATAACAGTTATTTTAAAATAAAATCAAAATGTTCGGTTTTTGTTCTATTATATTGCATTTTACTTATAATTTATATATATAAACATATTTATATACATAACAAATTGTTAATGTGACGTCCTAATAAATAAACATGAAAGTCAAATTTGTATGTATTTTTAAATTGTTATTTTAAAAATCAATTAATTCTTAATTTCTATATTTTTGAACAAATCATATCAGATTCTTAGAAAAATAGCACCTTAAATTATATAAAATATAACGAGCAATTCTTTTAGTTTATGTTTCAAAATGTATCAAATTTTATTTTAATTCCTATTTATTTTAACAATTCATATCAAATTAAAACACTTTCTATTTGTTAATAGGATTTTGTGATCATGGAAAATAACATAAAAAAATGTATTGCTAGAACTTTAATCATCTCACCATTTATTTTATAATTTATAAGTAACTCACCTACTAGAAACATTGTCTTCGCCCTCGGATTTCACAAGTATCTCACCAAAAACCTAGAATCAAACTCTTTTTCAATTTTTTTAAATTTGATATCATGTTTGTATGAATCATGCAAGTCTTTTGTTATAACGAAAACGAAGTTGATATATAAGGCAAATCAAATATATTGAATGGCAATAAAATAGCAGACGGATAGGCCGTCAAAAGAAAAAAAATAAATAGGAAAACAAACAAACAAACATGAAGCATGAATAGGCAAGACCTTCGATAACAAAACACTAATCATTGATCAACGAGAATGACACGACAAAACATCATGCGGTTAGAGTAAAGGAAAGAAGATAGACCATGCTAGTAAAAAAAGTACACAAGAATACCTTGAGGGATCATAGGTAAAAACCACAAATTTAAACTCTCTCGAACCTTCATATTTCGAACAAGTGTCACGACCCTCTCGAACCTTCAGACTTCAAACACTTGTTCATGACAGGACAAAACATCAAGCGATTAGAGTAAAGGAAAGAAGATAGAACATGCTAGTAGATGAATATAGACGACATTGCGTTTCATCCATCGAAAGTATGGCATTAAAATTGACGATTAGGCATTGGAGGAGAAAGATTAAAGGCCCGTTTAGTTTAAACTTCGTAAACGGAATAGAAATGAATCTAGTACATACGTATATCCTTGATCATGAAACTTTTTGGAATCATTCCTTATGGTTTGAACTAATTAGAGTAAAATTTGATTACTTTTGATACCGTATAGGAAAACAAAATAAAGGAAATCAAATGCATTTTACATGAGACCACAAAGAATGATTCCAAAATAACTCATAAACAATGTACACATATGGACTAGATTCATTTCCATATCGTTTTCGAAGTTACAACCAAACGGTGGCTAAGTAAAATGGACGGTTAAAACCGAAAAAATGGTGATTGGAATAACTTTGGCCATACAATCAAAAGATATGAGAAATTTGGTCCACAAAACTCTCGTGTTTGTTAAATAGACCCATACAAAAACATCGATGTGTTATTTTCTTATATTTTCAAAATCATGATTGAAAGGTAAAATTCAACGATCACACAATTCCAGTCTAGAATTAGAATCGGTAAAAATGGTGTCTTAAGGGCGTGTTTTTGGTCTAGTGATGGTACACGTAGAAAAGAATAGGTTTAGTGGTTAAGTATATCACCTTTTTTTGTCTATCGTAGCGTTAGGTATGCTCTGTTGTTTATTAGGTAACAAAATAAACTCTTATTTATTTATAAAGATGAAATGGTCAGTTGGTAATATCAATTTATTTAAGTTCAGGGCCAATAGATTTTATAAAGCCCAAGTTCAATCAGGTCGTTGCTGCCCAGATCCACCGTTGTTGCCAGGACTGAAGCTTCAACGCTGCCAGAAGCAAATCGCCCGGGGATAAAGGTTGAAGAAGACCACCGAGTTCATATCTGGAACGACCGCGAGAAACTCTAACTACTTCAGATGTGGAATATGGCGATTGAAGATGATTTTATATATGATTTATACTTTACGGTGGCTCCTTATACCCTTTAATTAATTATTTTTAGATTTAAAATTTTTGACAAAAGATGGAGGGGTCTAGTTTATATCTACGATGCAAAAAGGGTTTTTATAAACCAATCTTCTTACAAGAATACCCAACTTACACCACCACACATAGAAGATCACAAAGAAACCATATGATTCCTTTCAATGACAACAAAGAAAATCGAACCGGTTTGAATGTTGGTGGATCCGGGATGAAAAGCTAGCATACAAGAGTGAAGTGGGGTTGAGAAAACTAGGTCGGTTCAGATGAATCGAACCGAGATCGACTGACAGTTTTGAGTCCAATCGAACTTCAAACCGATATTATTGTTCGGTTAGAGGTTCATTATTTTATAGTTTCTATCATTTTGGTTCAAACCGAAATTAAAAATAAAAACGCAACTCATCCTTAGGGTTAGGGTTTAAAAGCGTGATTTTGTTTCTTCTTCTTTCTCGACGGTCGACAAACACAAGAAAAGCGATGCTATGAGGGCGATTGGGAGGCCAAAGCGATAACGACCGGAAGTGGGAGGTCAACGACTCAAAAGCGACTAGCGAGGGCGAGGAAGGGCGATGACGATTGGGTTCTTAAATTTGCTTTCCTTGTTTCTTCTCTCGAGTATCGACAGCTGACCCAAGGGCGAAGTTTTATATTTTATTTTTCTTAAATCACGTTTCTCAATAACGGTCACATCCGACAACTACAAGAGCCAATGATGAATCACAATTGTTCTTCACTTCTTCTTCGCTTTGATTAATTTCATACACGTGCATCTTACTCTCACACATATGTATATATGCATATGCATGTTACACTTTAGTGTAACGTGTTTTCATTCTAGTATAACAAATATGTACCCTCTACTCTATGGTAGGGGGTACGTAGTTGATTAATTACATATACAATGTAGTACAAACAACGAAGCATGTCTTATATCATAGCTAATAGTTAAAACACAAAAATAAATACTTGTACTTGGACATAATGCAGGGATCGGAGTAGAAACTATTTGAAGATATTTGTGATAATGATAATGGTGGAGAGCGGCACCGTCAAGGTTGAGCCGTGGCCTACCATTTCCATGCAAAAGTAAGAAGAGAAAGGACATCCAAACGTACATATTTTAACTTACCCTTAAGATTATAATAAAATAGACGTGTAAGAAGTAGTTGGCATGCATTTATAACACATACGTACGTCTGTACTTGTGTGTATCGACTAGCAACACCCATGCCTTCGTGTTGGCACCAAACGCAACCACTACCCTCCTTCCCTTCGCCTTCTCATTTATGCTCACTTTTCTTTCTTACATCTTTTCTTTTAATCTAAATCTCATAAAACTCGAAGGTGTGGAGTTGAACTAATATCTTTGTGCATAAGCAGATCGTAACGCTCTTTCATTTGAGTTGATAAGCTTTAAGTTATATAAAGTTACGGATAAAGGATAAACAATACTGATATTATTAGCTAAAAAAAGGGGCCGATAAATGAATGAAACACTAAACTCAAAAAGAGCGATAATGTATATTGGATGAAAAAGTGTCGATGAAGCCCTTGAACAATCGAACAATGTTCAAATATGTAATGAAAAACTAAATTAACCATAATAAACATCAATTTTAAACGAAAAATGTAGTTATGAAGAAGTTACACGATTCACGATCGTGAGATGGTAGGTTTTTAGGCGGCTTGCTTGAAAATCTAACGACGGCTTACTGTGAAAAAAATCCACTCTAGGCTCTAGCCTTGCGAGAAGTTCAAAAGAAGAGGAATCATAAAGACTAGAGACTTATCAAACCTAGAAGATAGGTGGAGTGATTACTTCAAACACCTTCACAAAGGTATGTAAAGATTTGTGAGTCAACAATCAAGATCCAAAAATGTCAATCCAGATAGTTATATATAAATTAACAAAAATCTCCAAATCAAAGGTGAAAACGGCTAAAAAAATCATCTTTTTTCCGACTTCAGAAACATCAAAAGTAACAACTGATTTTGGATTTTTTGCAAGGAGAATAATCAAACAGATGGAAAGGGATTCGAGGTATCAAACAAGTCCGGGTGGCTCGCCCTATAAACAAAGAACTGACATTATAAAATCGTACAACAATAAAAAAAACATCAAACCAGAAAAACACAAGACAAACGTCAAAACATAATAAACGGTGGATAAATGAGGATAATCAATACCCATTATAGTAATTTTCACATCAAATACTCAATAATCTATGTTATACTAAACACTTACACAACCATTTTGTTTTATCATTTTAATTTTTTTCATTTTCAGGTTTAACTCCAATAAACTTATTTTGTTAAACATGTTCATAATATACGGTAGATTGTAAAAAGGATTTTATTGGTGAAGAAAAAGGATTTTTTTTATATATATATATATTATTGTAAGTTGTACATGGTCAATGTGGGATCAATACACGCTACTTCAATTATTTTCCCCCAAGAAGATTCGGGATCTCTTATGCACGAATGCACATTCATTTTGCTATCAATGTAATACTACTAAAATATGTAACATTGACTTACCAAAAAGAAAATGTAATATTGCTAAAAACAAGGTTCCGGTTTTTATTTTTTTTACAAAATTATTTGTTAAGTTTTACTTTTTACAAACTCATTTATACAATAACTTTATCTTTTAATCAACTAAAAAACCTTATTCTATGCTTAAGATATTAAAAAAATGATTTATTATAACTTTATTATTATCAAAAACAAATACTTATTATAAATTAATTGATTAAAATGTGCAAAGTTGAAATGACAACTTAATATCTCCTTGGATGAATAAAGGATGGTGGTTGATGGAGTGAAGAAGCAACATTTTGAGTAATTTTGTAAAACAATGAAAATTTAATGGTTAGTTTTGTAAAACAATGAAAATTTAATGGTTAGTTTTGTAATAAAAATAATGAAAATTTAAGAGCGGTGTTATGTAATTTAGTAAAGAAAGGCGGCTTATTGGCTGAGCCGTTAATGAGCTAGCTCGAAAGTGACGCCGCCATCTATTCATAGTTTGATACTAAAATTCTGTCAACCGACAGGATTAATTGGATGAAAATCTGCAGTAATTAATTAATGTTTATTAATATGTATATTAATGGTCTGGGCCCCACTTTGTCTGTTGCAGGTACAGACAAACCAAAGCAAATACTCAGATCATACCTACTACCTTAAATTTTATGTTCAATACAATTTGAGATAGTAACATAGTACTCACTCTCATTAATATTATATTTTAGTTATTACACTTTTTATTTAAATAATATAAACCTATTTTAGTTAATAAAAAGTTTTTATAATTTTAATTATCCATCATCATTTGGAACCAATAGGTGAAATCTTGTAAGTTTAATCAAAATCTACATGCTAGAGGAATACTTATATGTGGTTGGAAGGAGTATATATTTAGTGTCTTAGACTAACCGCATCTCCTGTATAATGCTATTTATGCACAGTAATTTCTATCCATATTTGCGTATAGACTACATCTATATAGTTTTTTGTTGCATTTCATTCCGTCTATAATCTTATTTTAACATTACTTTCTCTTTTTTCCATTAAATATTTTTACAAAAATAAATTACAAAAATATATTATTGGTTTATTTGTGGAGAAGTATAACCCATTTTAATTTGCACTCTTAGGAGGATGACGTCTATATTTGAACGGAGTTAATTTTTATTTAACTATTTAAACGGAGAAAATACATGGGATATAGGAATTTGTTTTAGATTGTCTTAGTGGTATATGTATAATTTCTTTTGGGGTGAAATTCCCTTTGGATGAAAACTAACAATAAAAATGATATATATTTCAAATTAAGTAAATGGTAAAGTAGTCTATTAATAAAGAACTACTTTAATGATAAAAATGCTAAATTTTATTTTATATAAACAATATGCTGAAAATACTAACCAATAAATGTATGATAAATGTTTTTAATACAACTTATTCATATATCAATGCACATTTATCATTAATATAACTCTACATATACCATTAAGTATATTAAAGGAAATTTATAAAAATTATTTTAATAATAAATATGATATTGATTAGTATTTTCAGAATATTGTTTATTAATATAATTTAGTTTGATTTAATAAGTTGTGTTAAAAACATTTATTTTAAGACAAAAAATGAAATTTATACAATAACTAAAAATGACATCTTTTATATTTACTATATTATTTTAATAAAATATAGAATGAAAAAATAAAAAATATTAGTAATCAATAACTTTATACGAGAATTATTTTAAGGATATGCAAGCTAAGTTTAATTACTGTGCTAATAAAGTAAAATTTTATATTTAGTATACATTTAAATGATGTGCTTTGTTTAAACATGGACAAATAAATATTGGATGAGTCTTAATCCGAAGATGCCTACTTGTACCTATTGTATGAGACGTTAGACATGTCATTCTCAGGCATAAACAAACCTTAATAATCAAACCTTAACTAGGTACACATTAAACAATGTGTATGACAAATAGTTTAAAAGTACAAATACTCCTTGTCATCATATAGTTTTAAAGTACAAATACTTCTTACTTGTCATTAGCTCATACTTCATCCGATCATAAATAAATAACGTTTTAGTATTATAAATTTGATCACAATTATCTGTCGTTTTAAGTTTTTAGGCCAATAAATAAACAATAATTATAAGAAATGTTCTTGAAAATTGTTGTAAATGATTAATTTTAGTTTTAAATTTTTTTTATTAGTTTAAAAAAGTGTTGAATATTAAATAATTGATAAGATTTAAAAAAACTTTACAAAATCTATGTTATTTAATATTTTTTTTTAAAATTGTGTCAAAGGCTAAAATGACAATTAATTATGATCAGAGGAAGTAATATTTAACTTTTTAAGTATTATTAATACTTAAACTATCTATAAATATAATTATATCTATCATTTTATTCATTATTTATATTTTCAAGATATTATTTTTTTTCTATTCTCATATAACTCACTATGTGTGAATAAAAACCAGAGGGAGTATATGTTAAGGTCAACTTATCCAATTTTAATTTTTGATTAATCCTTTTTGTTAGTACGATGAAAGATGATTGATAGATACTGTAATAATTACTATATGAAATTAAGAAAATGCTAATTAAGTTGATTTTTGAAGCAAAAGCTTACGTTGTCTTCGTTTCCACCTAGGAAACTTCTTGATTCGATTTTTAAATATTTAGCGAATGTGAAAGTGCTTGATATAGTGTCATGATTTTTAATTTATGAACAAAGTAGGTCAATTAATGGAATAATTATATATACGTTACCTACTCTAATTGCTTCGAATCATTTTGAATGGCCTAAATGATACATATGCTCATTTATATATAAATCATTTGTTTTCATATTACTTTAACTCTTATTATTCCCTCTTTCCGATTTTCAATAATTAATATTAAAAATATGTATATGAAGAAAATTTAAATAAATGGTGTAATATTTTTTAATACACTTATCAAAAAATATAATAGTAAAATATAATAGAAAAAAATAGTATTTTGAAAATATAAATAATAAATAAATAGATGATAAAATTTATTATAAAATTATGTATTAATAACACGTACTTATAATATCAGCTCACAAGTTTAAATCTTTTTGACAATTTTATTAAAAATTATTACTTGTAGTGATCTGGACTCCTAAATCAAAAGGATCTTTTAAGGTTTATTAAAAATAAAAATGAGAACTTTTTTTGAATATGTTACCGAAATATATTTGAATATTTTAATTGAATCGATTTGAGCAGATTCATAATTGCAATATAAAATGGGAATGAGGGTGAGTGCTAGGAAGTCATTTTTGATTTTGGTTGAGCTGCTACGTACTGATGTAACGTGTTAACGATTCAAAAAGGAGACAAATTAATGATATATAGTTATGTAATATTAAAAGTAGTAGGTATGTGAGTGGAACGTAACCTATACTATCTACATTAATGTCTTTATGTTATATACACACCATTTATACAACAATAATATCTCTATCAAGCTTACACGCCACAATAATCATTATATTATCACTCGACATAAATCACGTTTCATATTACCATATATATAATCTCAAGCGTGTTGATAAATTTTGGTGAAAATACCACAAAAAAGTGGAGGTAGAACCACTGTATTAATGTGTAAAAATGTGTCCCACATTGACAATATAATACGGTGTGAACCTAACATATAAGTCTGATGACTACTCTTCCTATTGTAAATTGATTTTAAGATGAACCCGAAAGGCTTTTATGTAGGTTCACATTTACGTGCAAACCCTCAATGTATTAGACCCTACGGATATTTTTTTACTGCTTATCTGTTTATTATCCCCCTATTTATAGGGTTAGAGGAGAAATATAACAGTAGATCGGTGACATCATGTGGAGGATGAAACTACCATTTTCAGATCGATAACAAAAGATTAACGGGTCTTGTATACAAGGTCGGCAAGCTACCACTTTTATATCCAAATGGTTTTGGATTGAACCCGAGCTTATGTGTTAAACCGGATCCAACACTCATATGCGATGGAGACTCACGTTTATATGACCCGTCGAAATCTTTTTTAGTATCAGAGTAGTTTAACCTTTCGGATCCTGACTTATCGGACAATAATCGTGATCTTTCTTGTCCTCACTTCATGGTATCATAGTATTTATATAACTAGATCATGAATCAAACCTTTTAACTTAATTCAAAGTGTGATGGCAGATATGGCCACAAAATAGTTAAATCGATAAAAAAAACTTAGTGGCTAAAAAAAAAGAAGATAATTCATGTGATTGATAGATGATGCAAATTTACAATTACATCTTACTTTTGAGCGTCATGATTATATGAATAGCACTTTGTGTGTTATGATTTGGGCTAGGTAGGTTATGGCAAAATTGGCATGGTTAGTTAAGTTAAACGTTCATAATTATGCCTTATCCATCAATTGGCTTGTCTTTGCTTTTTGTCTACCATGATTAGCCATGATTGATTGCTATTTAAATCATTAAAAAAATAAAAAGAAAGTTTTTATTACTAAAGCACTACATTACTACTAATCTACTACCGAATTAGATTAGAGGTCGTTTGAAAATCTTTAGAGTCCGTTTGATTTTAACTTCGAAATCGAAAACGGAATGAAAACGAATCTAGTCCATACGTATACCCTTATTAATGAAATTTTTTAGAATAATTCCTTGTGGTTTGAAATATTTGGAGTAGACTTTGATTACTTTTGATACCCTATAGGAAAACAAAATATTGGGAAGAAAGTCCATTTTGCGTTAAACAACAAGAAATAATTCCATAAAATATCAAGAATAAGAATATACGTATGAATTGAATTCGTATTCATTCCGTTTTCGTTTTCGGAGTTGGTGTGACACACCTATTTCATTTCTAGTTGATTACCAGTTAATTAACCCTGTTTAAAGCAATAAGCGGAAAAGCGGAAAAGCGGAAAACGTAAATTTTTAAAACTTTATCTTACAACCATCTTCACAACATATATACATACTAACATACGTCATAAAACCCTGTTTAACAAAAACACAACTGTTTTAAAACCATGCAAAACATCCTAGGCGGTAGCATCCCATAACAGCCCACCTGATATGATCTCAAATCCAGGTGTTGGGTCCAACGTCCTTGCCTTGGTTAGGCCGAGTCTGAGTAGCTGAAAAATATGTGGATATAACAACAATGAGCCACACGCTCAGTAAGGGTATACAAATCGCACTCTCCCAATATATATAAGTATCTAATATCCCGTCCCCAAAGGACACTCTATACCCTTCCTCACATTCCAGAGTCGATCAATGCATACATATCCACATTCACATATAATTTCACAACCATTCACATCACATTTCACATAAACATTCAAGCATGTTATCACACATCACATATAAACATATCATCTCATATAAACATCTCATATCATCTCATCACATATAAATAAGCATAACATAACATATAGCATGCTAGACTCGATCGCATCGATGCATAGGTGATAATTAACTAACTAGCTCCAACTGATCGTACGATATATTTTCTCATTGCTTTCGTATTTCTTTCTTTCTTTCTTTTTTTTTCTTTCGGTTGGCCAACCCGATAGCGTCATAGGCCCCCTGTAGATCAGGTAGCGACCTCAGCCATCTGTCCTAAGACCCCCTGTAGATCAGGTCGCGATCTTGGACTATTTTTCTTATCTTGAGGCCCCCTGTAGATCAGGTAGCGACCCCTGGCTGTTTTCTTATCTCGAGGCCCCCTGTAGATCAGGTAGCGACCTCTGAGGCCCCCTGTAGATCAGGTAGCGACCTCGTCCCCCGGAAACCCGTGCGGGACCCAGTTGGGCTAATTAATCAATTACCATCCTATATTATCACTTTCATATCATAACTCAATTTCATGCTTTCATCATATTCTTTCATCATATTCTTTCCACTATCATCTCATGTACCTCATGCATGCATTCATAAATCATCTCAAATCATCATCATCATCATTTCACGCATATACATATAAGCATGCATACAATCATAACAAACAGATATATACACTCAAGCATGCGTAAAATCATGACATATTAAATACATAACATATATTAAGCAAGTGTAATTCATATACACTTACCTCGCAGGTAAGAACAATAAGACCTCGCAAACCAATTATTGAGTCCGTTTTCCACTCGGACTATCCTCCTTTATCGTACTTGGATACGCTCACAAAGCAACTACGTTATAGTTAAACAAAACCTTCAACAACACCTGCGGAGAATATCATATTCCTCGTATTAAACTTCTCGCTTCAAACACCAGTTAAATTCATTCCTTTGAATTTAATTAGCTTATAGCATTTTCTAGAATCCCAATTTAATTAATTAACCTTCAATTAATTAATTAAATTTTGCCAGAATAACGTTTTGCCCGCAGGCAATTTCTGAACCCACCTGTCATCAAATCTTATCAAACAAACAGCCCATAATCACCAGAATAAAGTAACGAGCATAATGGAATTTCCAATTATCCATTTTGACAAGCCTAAGGTCAATTTAGGCTAAATCGCAATACGGAAAACGAATAAATTCATAACTTATTCGTTACTAACCCGATTGACGATCCGAAAGAAGATTCGGAATCACAACGACGCAGGCTACGCTCGGACACCATCAAATTCACCGGAATCTGAGCGACGGAACCTCCCTAGTATCATATATGCTCGACCAGACCCTCCCTTGCTCGGAAATGCAGAAACTCGGTACCAAAATGAAGAGAATGAAGAGAGGAATCCAAAAACTCAAACGGATTTGAAATCGGATTAGAAACGAAGAGTAGATCTGAGTTTGAAGGTTGAGAGAAATCAGAGCTTTTACGAGGAAACGTGAAAGAAAATGAATTAATAAACAATATTTCAGCTATTTATAGCGAAGACGATAATTATCCTTTAGCGGAGTCGATAATTATCCTTTTACCGATCCGAAAGCGGTTTAAGCCCCCTTCTCCAAACTTCTCGAAATTGGAATAGTAGATCTGGAATATTGTATGGATAATTATTCCGCAATTGTTTCGAAAAACGCGTATTCCTAAGCCGTCTTTCTTAGCCGCTAAGAAACGAAATAGCGACTCTTTTAGCCATTTTGCCTTTTCATGTTTTTTCATATCTAGGACATGTCCGATGTCCTGATCATTTCTCTCAACTGCATTTTTATTAATTGAAGCTCCCAAATGCTCCAAATAACACATGGGTGTAATATCATCTAGGAGGAGGTTACCTCGATAGGTATCTCGTGTTAAAACGGATTTAATTCCTTAAAATTCTCGATTAGGTCATCTTCGAGTTTTGACTGTTACAGTTGGAACCAAACATGCCCTTAATTTATGGAGTATATCTTTAACTTAAGGTTATTGATAGTTTAAATTAATAATTTATTTGATAATTTTTTTAATAAGATTGATGGGTATTTAAGATAAGAAAACTCATGATAATCAATCCGTGCAATTACTTAAAATATTTATTTTTAAATATTATTTTATAAATTTTATTCAGAATATATCATTAAATAATTTATCATAAACTACCTTCGTATAACTTATAAAATAAGCTAGTCTTTTAAACAACCCGAGATATGATAAACAAATATGACTACTAAAAGGTGTTTATACTTGTACTCTTTTTCAACCTTCAACTTACGCCTTTGGCATCTTATTATGTTCTCATTAACGAATTTTAAATTAAAGAAAATCCTTTTTTAAAATAGAGGTTTTATAAATAAGTTTGAAATTTTCTCATCCTTTCTTTTTGGCATTCCTTATTTTTTAATGTATACGTTAAAGTTGCATTCATTCATTCATTGCGTTACACTTTTTGGTTCAAACTTCAAATTTGAAAACTATTTGTTTCTTAACTTGTTTAAAATCTCATGTTCAAACCCAAAGCAAGTTTGAAGAAAAGGCAAAATCAAATTCACTGTGCCGACACTTTTACGCACGTGCGTGTCGCCTGAGACGATTAAAAAAAGAAGTTCGGCCCATGGGCTTTTTGGGCCCAAAAACGCGTACGTTGACGGCTCTATCTCGACATCATTAAATTCGTCGATCTTCCAACGTACGTGCAGTGTACTATGTATATATTTTTACTCTTTACAGCTGTCTACTCCAAGATAATAGATATTCATGTGGGATCTAATAACTAGTCAACCAGTTCCTCCGTTGTTTGATGAACCATTTATAATTGGAGCGTGCATATGTCTCTTAAGTCTCGTTTGGCTGTAACTCTCAAAATAAAATAAATATAAATATAAACAATACAGTATATACTTTTTGTTTCATGAAATTATTTGAAGCTATTTTCTGTGGTTTAGAGCCCCTTTGGTAGAGCCCAAGAAAGAAACATAATTAAGTATTTTGAGATTTCTCTCTGTAGGTAGGTCCATGGTATAAATATATTTAGTATATGTACCCCTAATCAAATCTTTTATCTTTCTACCTCAATTTCAAAATTGAAGGGTACACAAACATAATTAAAACAGAAAATGGTTTATTTGGCCAAATTCTTTCAAATTAAAATATGTTCGATTGAGTTGATGAGATCCGTGGTAGAGACCTTGAAGGAACTAGAGCGAATGAAGATCGAATCTCGGAATTAGACGATCGATTGTTAGATTTTTCACCTTGGATCGAGAGATTGTACCAGGGGGAGAGAGAAAGATATATAGAGAGACATAGGGTAGATGGTAACAAGGAAGGGAAGCGACGGGGACTTAGACGAATAGGAAATATAAAACCGGTTATGTGAATTAAGGGTAGACGTATCTCGAGAAACAAATTGGGTTGATTGTTTCACGTCTGTAACGTTGATCATCCATTCCATTGGACAATCAAATTGTTTCCAAGACCTTTTATGTACTAACCAAACGGGGCTTAAAAATAATTAGAATGTAGTTTGATTAACGTTGATACACATTTTACATAAAAATGATAAAGCAGAATCATAATAATTAAATTTTATGAATGAACATTGACATATATGTTGACTAGATTTGATTTTATTTCCGAAGTTGAAAACAAACCGGATACAAATTTTCAACCTTCCTCAGTAAAAAAAAATAAATATTCAACATTAATGATAAAAATGAAATAGTTTAATATAGAAGTCTGAAAGATTAGTATAATTAAATTTTAAGATATAATTTAATCAATGGAATCTGCTTAAACAATTTGTAAGCAGTGCAAAGAATCTTGCAGTTCATAATGGATTTTAAATGATTTAAGGCTTGATTACAAACAACGTTCTTTAGTGTGTATCGAGATGCTTGGTGGACGATGAGTCGGAATTTAATCACACGTGGCGCACATGCCATTGCGGCGGCGGTTTCAGCTGTCCACGTGTTAAATGTTTGTCCACCCATTCGTGGGTCTTTCTTTCACTCACACGACGATTTAGTGGGCTTTTCTATCCCGGTAATTCGGGTGTTACTTAATGTTAGGCCCAGTAACTGTTAATTTGGTCTTTGTAAAAGCCCATTTATTTATGGGCTCAGTTAATGGGCCTAAATGAACTCTGAAGATTTACACTCGCTGATTGATTTTTTTTTTTTTTTTTCATATCAAAAGTTGAGACTCGAGACTCTAAGGGTCCGTTTGGTTAAATAGGGTTATCGTAGATGAAGATGAAGATCAAAATAATAGATAATTTAAGAGATAAAAAATAATCTAATATGTGTTTGATAGAAAGAAAGATTATTACGGATAAAATTATCAAAAGACTTGAGTCTATATTTCATAGTTGCCAGTTCAACTGTTATAATATGGATGTGGTGATTTGTTAATGTTTTCAAAAATGTTGTACTAAAAAATATGCCTCTCTATATACTTCATTGTTGCCAATTTTGTGAAGAAAGGTTGTCAAATGAAGAAGAAAGGAGCAAAAAGGTTAGTGATGAGAGAAATGAAGCTGCAAGAGGGGTGTTATTGGAATATAATTGTGATAATCTCCTAATAATTCAATATTCTGATGGAATCAAGATTAAAAATTTCTTCATTTTTATCCATTTTCATCTCTCGAAATAATCTATCTCAATAATTTCATTCCACGAAACACCACAAATTGCGAGTCTTGTGTAGTAATCCCATATAATCTAAATTTAAAGGGTGCCAAACGACTAAATCCCGATAGGTCTAGGGGGTGTTTGGTAAAGTTTATCGCACCTGAACATGTTATTCTGAAAATTAGTGTTTTGCTAGATTATTATAGATGTTTTTGAAGAGATGTTTGAGATCTTGATTTTTCATTAGCTTTTCATTATTTTTGATAAATTTATCGTACAAATCTCCTGTTATAAAACACTTATTAGATTTTCAAAATTTGCAAAGCTATTTAAAATATATCAAAAAAATAAAAGTTATCTAAGAACCTTAAACTGCCTAAGAAAATCTCTTGAGTGGTGTCTTTTTACCATTTTGTTGGATGAATCCAGCCATTACAACCTAAAACAACCTTTTAACTCTAATTTAATATAAACGTACGCTCACAATTTTCATGGAAGCCTCCCTTGTCACAATGAGCACATTGAGCAGTGACCATATACATATTTTAAAATTTATTATAGGAATCAATATTACAAATTACAACGTAGCTAATGAAAAGCTCTTAGTAGATAGCATTTGGTCCAAAGCAGCGTTTCATAATAGGATTCCACACCCATTGGACCAAGAACTTCCTTCGATCAATCCCATGTAAATTATAGGCATTTCCCCAGGAGTCTTTGTAAACTCTTCCAACATAGCCACCACCTGCACCTGACCCGTACACTCCCATGCACAAATCCGCAATCTCCGTGGGTGCGCTCGGATCATCCCCCGCGTACCATGCGTTCACTAGAGGGTTGCTCGACACTTCCGCAAGCTCGTGTGCTACCACGCTCACCATTCCATCCACCCCCGGGTTCCTGTTCGGAGCTCCGAGTAAACCGTATCCCCTGCCTGTACAAACACGAAGTTAGTTGTACTAGCTAACTAACAGTGTTACCTCTTTCACGCTCATGTCACGTCGAGGTACTGCACAAGAAAAAACTGCAAAATCCGATCCAATTTATCGTAATCGATAGTTAAAACGTTGGTTAACCGTATTATGAAACACGAAAAAAAAATCATTGGGTTATCAAATTATCTATCGATCCGTGAAAAAGATCAACAAGAGACAGAAACAAATTCACTATCTGTTTTACGTCAAACAATTCGTGGAGTAACTCCCGATATAGCAGTAAAAGCAAGACGTGTAAGCGGATCGACTCATCAAGTTCCCATTGAAATAGGACCCACACAAGGAAAAGCACTTGCTATTCATTGGTTATTAGGGGAATCCCGAAAACGTCCGGGTCAAAATATGACTTTCAAATTAAGTTCCGAGCGCTCGTTATCATTTTATAATCGATTTACCTGAATAGGAAGGGATGGCAAAAGGGTAATCACAGAAACCAGGGCACTGAGCTCCACTGTGTCCAACCCAAGCATAAGGCACTGTCACACCCACCACATAAGGAAACGTGAAGTAGTGAAACCCACAAACTTCCCTACAGAAATCTTGAACTTGAACTTCTTGGGAGGTCAACACTAAATAAACCCCACTATGAGGATCTAGGGGCAATCCATACTTTCCCTTTGAAACTGCATTTTTGATCACATATTGCATTGCTTCGCGGCTAAGGTACCGGCCTTGCGAGTAATCCCAGTCATAAGCTTCGCCGGCAAGCACTAGTTCCGCGGTTATGTTGGAACCTGTTTGGTCAGTGTAGAGCCTCACCGTTTGCCACCAGTCGTTGACCGATGGGCGATGTGATGATGTGGAGGAGAGAGAAAATAGAAAGTCTCTAAGGATGGATTGGTCATTAGGGTTCCAATGTCCGTACCATATCACATAGAGGTTGGTTGGGGAGGCCGCGAGAACGGGACCCATATGGTACTCTACGTCTACTAGGATCGATGCGAGTTCGTAGGGTGTGGCTTGCTGTAATGAAAGAGGGGTCAGTAGCAATTGGAAGAAGAGTAGGAAATGGAGGTTTTCCATGGTGGCTAGATATTGTTGATGAGCTGCAATGGCTATAAAGGGTTTGTAAATTTAGGGAAGTCGAAGTTCATATTCTTTTCTTCGTCTAAATGAGTTGATGGTAATGATATATATTCAATTATGTGGATATAGTGAGTGGTGACCTACATTGTGTCGGATAAGCCCTATAATAACCGTATTCTTGTGCCCGAGATCGGTTAGAACGTAACGCATTTGATAAATATGACAGAAATAACCAAACGGACAAGCATATATTGATTGTGTGTTTCTCCCTGAATGTGACTTAGACATGTAAAAAAGCTGTCGGAACATAACTAAAAGCCCTACTTGGAAGGTATAGGTCGGGTCTTATTCGTGCCAAAAACATTGTTCATGTTCACCCACGTAAAAAGCGGACGAGCAGCCGGTCCAGATGATCCGTACATCTTGATTGTGTGTTTCTCCCTGAATTTATACCAACGAGTTCAAAAACAATCAACACACAAAAATAAATAGATTCAAACACTTGAAAAACAACCAAGTATCATTGCAGTCAAGTTATGCATGCAATTTTGTATTATAAACGAATATAAAACTATATAGGGTTCCATAAAAAAGATGAGTCAAGTTAGACCTGAATGAGTCAAACTAGCAATTCATATACATGTTTTTCTCCGGGGCAGGCGGGCTGGACAGGCCGGATCGATTGTAGAGGTCTAGTGTGATTCAAATGATCAGACACGATCTCGGTCGCAGGCCAATTGTATGGACGAAGAGCATGATCATAGCGTAGGTGCTGTTTTATTTACGCGTTTTAAACAGTGATTATATTACCCCTCTCAATCCAAAACTCATTATTGATTTGGGTAATTTTGATATAAGAAAAGGCGTCGTGTCGCTTTTTGAGTGTAGATCAACTTTTTGCCGCTAATCTTGTTAGAAATGTGCTTTTAATTTGTCAAAAGGGATTGCCATTTAAGATGTCGAATGATGGAAGTCAAATATGAGTACAATGATGACTCTCTGCATGTTAACCTTCCTAAAACATTGTTTAATGTTATTTTAATAAAACAATTACATTAACTAAACAATCTAATGATACTTAGTTTTAAAACAAATAGTTTGTTTAATTTTATTTAAAAGTTTTAACTTTTGAGTACGAAGAACCCAAAATTAAAGATGTGAGAAGCATCTCAATAAAAAAAATATTCATCACATTTAATTATTTTATTGCATCTCTCCTAAGATCGTTTTCTTTTGTGTATAAAACATGCAGGAAAACTAATTAAAAAGTTGGTGTTATACAACATTGTAACGTGTTAATATGCCCTAAACCCTATGCTACCAATTAGTCATGCTTGTACGTAGAGTAAGATGTATAATTCCAATAGGTGTCAATGCGGGTGAGAATCACCATCACGGGGTTATTATGCTAAAAGGGGATGTCACTCCCCAAACCAAACACGTCCTATTGACACCCTAATAATTCCTAAGAGTTGATTTCATTTCTTAAAAATATGCAGGCTGTCAATTATTTAGTTGATTGATCTCAATTATTATAAAAAATCAGGTAAGACTATGAAGATGAAAACTTGTTAACATCTCAACACTAAAACGAAGCCATGAGTTGAAATGAACACTTAAATTGTTCTCTAAGCTACAATAGCGTATTTGGCAATGTCTCAAACAACAAAGAAAAACAGCTTTCAGATACTAAGGCAATAAAACACTGGAGAACGTTTGGTAACTCATAAATATAGTACCAGTTTTCATCCAAGTAGCTACATGCTCCCTGATTCAAACCAGAATCGTAACCAAATTAGGTCTCGTTGCAACTTATTCCACTTCAGCCAAGTAATCCTCGATTTCAGCAGGTGTCAGCACTCTGCAACCGTGTAAACCCAGAAAAATTAACAAACCCATTGTAACAAAACTATGAGCCTTCATATGTTGTAAATGATTGTGCCAAACAATTAACATAACCGTGTTACATACATGTTCAGCAGGGTAATATAATGAGACGAATAACAGAGCAAACTGTTAACATGTTAGGATTTGGCATATTTCTGAGTAGCTATGGGGTTGGGTGAATATGTGTTCCACAACTGATACTTTCTATCTAGAGAATTCTTGGTACCATCAGTGCAGTGCATCATTATCAGTAAACATTAAGGAATGTCTTGAAAATAAAGCTTTACTAGCAGACTGAATGAATGCTTACCTGAACTTTTTGTCAGCACCAATGATCCCAATCTCAATGTTCTTCCCTGATATCTGGCCTTCAAAGCTGTGAACATATAAAGCAATAGTGCATCAGAAAACAAGACGAACAATCTTAACCGTGATGCAATAGAAAGATTGTACAAATAATTTTCTATGTCGCATGTATAAGACTGCAAACATCTTAACAAAATAACTCTGTATTGCCATTAAAAGTACACCTTAAATTATATCCAGTGAGATTAATATATTAATTTCAGGTTAACATATCCTTGTCTTGGAACATAGAATCCATGAGGATGTAATTTATAAGGATAGCTTCAAGAATCAGGATGCCTTGGCAGGTAAACAAAATTTGACAAATTGGAAAGAAAATGATACCCTTTTCATCCACTGAACATTTTCCCATCCATCCAACTCAGCTAGAAATACCCAACAAACCTTTTTTACAGGTTATAATAAAACAAGGACATGGTGAACATCAAAGATCAACAAGGATTCGTATATCTAAGACACCTACTATAGACATAAATTTTCCAAATGCAATCCAATAAATATCACAAAATGTTAAAAAAAGACCGGATACATACCCTTCCTTTAGTGTCAAGATAGCTGTGTGGACAGCATCATCTAGTTCCATATCATCTGTATACCTGCATGACACATACATAAGCAACACTTTTTCACACTTAAAATTAACTGAAATGATGACACTAGTGTAGTAGTGTTTCACTTCAATGATGATAGGTATGTTCATGAACAACCCAGTACCCCCAAACCCACTGCAGAACAGGTTACAAGCTAGTACCTCTTTTCCAGAAATGTCTTTGCATTTGACACATTCTTCCCCATTGCCGAGGCTTTCCATGAAAAGTATGAACCTGAGGGGTCCACCTGGAGGAATGTCCACACAGCTATCACATTGGCATCCAAATAATATCTCACTGACAACTAGAAAGGTAAGTGAATAGGGATCCGTGCAAGTTTAAAGAGCTTGCGAAGGATAGATATTGAACAACAGAACTTATAGATAAACTACCTGGAACAGTTGCGGACCATTATCATCAAATCCAGCAATCAAAAGTGATACTCCAAAAGGTCTTACACCACTGGTATAGAAATTGAAAACTATTACAACCAAAATATATAAATCTCCATATAAATTAACTTCAGAAAAACATTAGTTGGTTAAAACAAATGTTACATGAATGGTCAAGGATCAAGACCAACTGTACAATTAACGTGGGATGAACTTACCCAGATTGAGTAAATTCTTGCATAACAGCAGCTGTTTCCCTTACAAGTTGTGTCACTGGAATTGGTTCCTATCAGTTAGAAAAGCAATGCATCATATAGTGTAATACAAATGGCTAATGGCTACAAGATGTGATGCAACATTTCAGCCTTAGCAAAATAATTAAACAGAACTCTACACGTGGCCACATAAATACACTGATTTCTGGTGATGTGTACCAGTACTAAAAGGAACGACTATTAGTATTAGATGTGGAGCATTTCAGCCAGCTTAAGCAGACAAAAGCTTCTTTTCAATAATATTTCTGGTCTTTCACAGAAGTAAGAATAACCCTAACAAATTTTTTAATGGCCTTAGGCCACAAGTAAATCCACTCTCATCCACACAAAAACAAATTCTTGTTAGTGAAAAAGAACAAAAGAAAAAGTTATAACAACATTTCATTGCCCGTAGTACCTTGTATAACTTGAAGTACTGTTCTGCCTGCTTCCTGCTTTTACGAACTAGGACTCTTGAATCTGGACCCATACCACTGCAAATAAATATTAAATCAATAGTGGACCTTTGAAGCAAAAAAGTGTTCAAATATTTAATGGCAAACATTTATTTGTCCAACAGTTTTAAGTTGAAATACAGCAATAACAACATGGAACCTTACCTGTAGACAACTCCAATATTTGGTGTCAATAGCTGGATTTTTTGGAGCTAACAAGAAAGAATCACGATGTCATCAGAACTAAACACAATTCAAAGGAACTTTTGGTTCAAAAGAAAGGTATTCAAATCATTGAAGCAGGGGCTGAAGAGTTTTGTGGTTATCGTCAGTATGCTAAATCCAAAGTAGGCAGTCTTGGTGGATTAGTAGCTCTTTATGTTCAAATAAAGGAATTAAATGCATCCCCAAACAGCATCCCAAGAAAAGAAACACCAGATACTCAGATAGTAGAAGACTAGAAGGAAATAAGGGAATCATTTGAAGTCCCATCCACAAAAGAGTCATTTAAGCACTTACAACTAAAATGCATGTCGTCAATAGTCAATCATACTAAGGTTTAAAACTGCAAGACTTCCCAAAACCAAATGAAGGTTGAGACATACAAGGCCAGAGATACTAAACACTGCAAGGGAGCCAGAGAAAGACTTACAATATTCGATGTCTTGGCTCCTATTTATGATTATCATCTAAAGCAAAATCTAAGACTATCACTTATAAAAGGATTGAGAAAACGTTGGTAGAACTTACAGATGTTTCATCAACAAGGATAGAAGGCAGTTTCTTCTCGGTAGCAATTACAACACCATTTGCAGCTGCAGCAATTAAAAAAAAACGAGTTCAAGTTTCAATTCATGTTCCTACTATGACACCGAGCGAATCTCAACAGAGATTTGCAGAAAAAATCGCAAGCCATGCCAACAGAAGTGCAGTAAGAAATCTTAAACAGGTTCATCAGAACCGTTTCCTATCGCTAGTGAATTTTGTCACAGGAAAACCGATTCCCTAATTCTCTTAGATGGCACCCGTCTACCATTTCCGCAAACTTGTAAACAACATCCACGCTTGATGTTTGTCCACGAAAATAATGTCAAGCAATGATCAAATTAAAAAGAACAAAAACATATTCGCAAGAAACAATCAATCAACTAAACTAGAGATTTATCCACCTCGTCGATCTATCGCAGAAAAGAAAATTAGGTTATTGCGACTGAGCAAAAAGGGTTGGAACAATTCGCAAGCAATTTCATACCTTTAATTCCAAGAGAAGTTTGACCGGATCCAACAGCAGTCAAGGCATGTTCGATCTGGACGAGCTTACCAGACGGACTAAAATATTAAAGAAGAAGATGAATCAGAATTCGGATATTTGAATGCAGTAGATTTAGGGAATGTGAGAGGCCAAACCATGATTTGAAAATTTACCTGAATGTGGTGAGAGAGAAAGAGTACTGGCTGTCTCCCATGGCTGTGTAGTGCGCAGCAAGCGAGAGCGAGAGATGTTTAGTAGAGATGGAGCAGCAGCGATGCTATATGAGTGCAAGAATCACAGAGCTGCCTTGTGGAAGAAGAAGCGAGTGTTCATGGGATTGGACCGGTTTTTATGGGCCACGGCTTACATACTTAACTCGATGTACCTGAATAGGCCCAGCCCAAAATAACTCATGATTATATATTTTATTTTTGATTGAGAAATTATTAGATTCGTATTTGTGACTGTGGTTTTTGAGCGGATTTCGATTTTTAAAAAATATTGTAGGAATTGTGTTACGTGTTTAGTAAATATAATTGTGGTAATTTTGACATTGTACAGGAGAGGAGTTTTCTACGCGAAATAAGCGATTGCAATGATGATGTTCCGCGATTTACCTCAGGTTGTACTTGAACCGATGAAGTTAGTTGTTTTAGAGCTTCAACGTTTGTACTTTGTACACTTTCCAACCTTCTTTGTTTCAATTAAACACCCTGCTAGTTGTAAATTGTTACATGGTAACTCAGTGATCCAATAGATAACTTCAGCAACTGCCCGAAACACTTCAGCGCCGGCTGGTTCCGTGGAAATACGGTGAAGAATAGCTCATCCCAACAGACTATAAGACACATGTTTCAAAAAATGGAACCTAAACAAAAATTTTAACATTCGAGATGCTATCAACCTGCCAATTTTTTTCTTAAAACAATTTCTAGTTGTGTTTGGTAAATGTACCCTTGAGAGAGAGTGAGTAGAGTGTTTTGTAAATGTACCTTGAGAGAGAGTGAGTAGAGTGTTTTGTAAATGTACCCCTTGATAGAGAGTAAAGTTTGAGAATAAATACAAAAGATTGGGGTATATTTACTTAATTGAAACATTAAGAAGCCTAGTTACTACTATAATTTTTCAAAAAGGCATACTTACCAAAATTCCCTTTTTTCTTTCAGTCTTTTAATGCCGGATTATATTTAATACGAAACTTCTTCCGTTAAATAAATGCGACTGGCCGAACCATATTACAACTCAAAGATTGATTATACCTTATAGCATCAGACATAAAATTTGTCAGAACAAATACATTACCAGCTGCAGTATTATGCTTAATGTTATCATATATTTACGACAAACAGCACTAGATATTCCAAACCACACATTATCTCAAGTTCAACATATCAGCCAAATACCAAATGTTCACTCTCCATAAAACCCAAAAACACACACAAGCCTATTCCTGCCACCAAGCACCCTTCAACTTTGTACTCGTGACAAGTTTCCCGAGTTATCTATGGACAATGGATGTGCATATCTAGTGAGACTGTTGGATGATGGTCTCAAGTAACTCACTGATATAGAGAAGCACTGCTGTCAAAGTCAGAATATTTTACCAAGCAGTTGAGGAATTGGTGAGGAAGAAGGTTGCGGCTTGGAAGATATACAACACCTTGTTGATGAACGCCAAACTAAAAGGTTGCTGTGTTCCCATACAACGGTAAACAGGATCACCACTAAATCCTTTGTACTTTCTTCGTCTGATCTTTCAACATTGCCACCACGTAAGAGTAGATAGTCGTATTGCTTCTAAGAACGCCAAAACATTAGAACAAACTCATTTCTGGCATACTTCAGAACTGCACTCCATCCAGAACTCTCCAATTTAAGGAGACTGTTCGTATGAAGTCACCTTATCTATTTATCTTCACACCATCAGAAATATACAGCTGCAAAAAGCGGCATCGGTTATCTAGCTAACTTCAGCACAACAGGATTTAGAGAAATTCTCTAACCAAAAAGAAAATTTTAACATAAAAACACACGGCAATTGTTTTGGTTTCAATATCACATTATCACCACTGAAACTCTTGTTTTGATATGCATTCCTGATTCCTGACAGGTTCTTCCTGAGATATTAAAGGAGGGCGGGGGCAAAGGAATTACCTGTATCGCTAAGAACTTGCACTGGACTTCTGAATCCACACTTGCTTCTGAAACCACAATTGGTTGACTCATAAATTGGACCATACTAAATTCAGAAGAAAACATGATGAAAGTTGAACGGTTCCTGAAATGAAGTACCAACTCAAACCATACCTCATTGGAGTTATGGCTGGAAGAAGCTCCACGCCTGGTAGACTTTCTATCTTGCACATGGGCATCACCATCCTTCCTACCCTGTGGCAGTCTTCTTCTACTGACATGCACTGGTGAGCCTACATCAATAAATAGCAAGGCATGATGCTTCTTTAATTTCCTCCGAAAACCAGCAACATTCCAACTTTAAGATTTTATCTATGTTCCCTTCATATTTCTCATTGCAGCTAGTCAACATTCAGAAACAGCACAACTAATAATAGGCTGATATTGGGAGGGTTTCAAAGGGGTGAACTAATTAGTCTAATTAAAACTTTGATGAATTTAGGTGAAACAATTACCGTTCTCGATAAGGTTCCGTGCAATGACCGTGACTTTAGCCTCAGCCCTTGCATTAGAATTATCAACTTTTTGCTCCCAATGACTCCCTGGGAAAAAGATTATCAGAAAAATTACTATTTTTTCAATTATTGCCTTGATAGTTGATAGCTAAACATTAAAAAAGCTCATAAAGGTAGTGTGCTGCACCTTCTGATGAAGCTGGAGGCATCTGCATAGATTGAGAAGCAGAGGAGGATAATGATTCATCACTACCATGCAAACCATTTGATTTTCGAAGGGGGGTCCAAACACCACGATCAGGCCTGTCCTTGTTTCTTGTTCGTCTTTCTGATTTCTCAGCCAGTTTTATATCACTACCAGAGATCTTGTCATCCAAAGCTCCATTTCTACCTTTTGACAATATACGTATGTTTGATGACTGAGACTGTCTATCCCTTTCCACTTGTGATGATTGTATTAGTCTATCAGGCTGGAGAATATTTTTAATTATCTTTCCACTAGTCTCTCTTCGTGGATTTGGTCTAACGTTGCCAGTAGAAGGAAGTTTAACCTGAAAAATGGCATGCACCATACAGTCTGTATTCAGTACATTTTGGAGACTCAATGCAACATATATTGTCCCATATAATTAAAATTTTGGTCAAACTGCAGGCCCCATGAAACCCAATACTCAATCAAAATTGTAGCTACGTAGCTACTTCAGCAATAACACGTGCACATTCAAGAGACGTTCTCCAGAGCTCAACAGACTATCACTAGGGGTTGTACACAACTAAGTTGTGATTTTCCACAATGAACTTTTCAAATAAGTGCTCACTTGCATGATTGGTAAGGTCGTTTGTACATCTGCATAAGCAGCTTGTTAGCTCTGTGTGAGGGATTAGAATATGCTAGTAGTTGCTACGATTAGTCAGTTATGAGCTATGAGAGTGGTTTTGCTGGTCACAGACTCACAGTATAGGTGAAGTAATCCACAATAAATATAAGAGGTATAGCCTCTAGAATGAATCACTTAGAAGTCATTTTTTTACTCATCCGGTTAATATAGCTGAATAGTTGGCAGTGACTCTACCCCAGAGGATTTCCTAAGTTGCTCACTACCCTGTGTATGCTTCTGTGCGATAATCTTAGCTTGAGAGTATTTAATGATTTCATCTCTATCACAAGTCATCTAAAAGGTGATCTGATAAAAAACACATCTAATTAGCACCACCTTACACATCAATTTGCACAGAAAGTATAATTGCTTACATTCGCAATGTCCCTCTCTTTCCCCTTGAGAAGCAGAATCTTTTTCATCCCAACATCAGCAGTTCCTGCAATCATGCAACACGAGCATTTACCCCACTCACTTTAGCAATCATACCAACATATGCTCTTTATAAAAGAAATCATGCAGCACAGGACATTGTACTCCACTTTGCTTAGAATTATTCCAGTGGGTGAGATGAAACTCTAGATAGAATTCTCTAAGATGAAGCAAACAATAAAAACCAAGTAATCAGAAAGTCAGCTACTATTTCCTTCCAGTTTATAGCAACAACTTGCAGATGTTAAGGCATTATATGTACAAGTGCATTTTGATCCACTAAACTATAGACATAGCAAGGTAATCAGTTAAGCTCCTATACATACCAGTTTCATCTATGAAAACTTCATCACTGTGTGAGCCTCCTGAAAGAACAGTTTTATCAGAACATTGCTGATGCTCTCTTTTTGAATAAGAATCAGCTGGCTTATCTTTTCCCTTGGACACTTTTGTGGCATCCCTCACAACATACTGTCCACATGAAACTTATGTCAGCCATTGATGTCAAATATAAAACATTCACTTATATAATCAACCACTTACAATAGTTGTAGAATCAGAATCATCTAGCAAAAAAATAACTCAATGGTGCTAACGTACATTGTAAAGTATGGATACATAATTCCCAGACAACAATGTTATGTTGTGATTTATAAATAGCAGTTCAGTTGAAAACATCAGTGAGGAAGAAGTTGTTGTTTGCTTATCACAGAAGAGAAGACATGGGATTGGGGATGATAATTATTTCTAGTGGCAGATTATGGAAGTGTTCATTCATAACATAGATTACAAGCCATGTTTGGGTATGGGTTGGTTATTTGGATAATAAGTAGGAAAAGAGAAGCCGGCTAGGAGTTTAATATTCACCACTTTGATTACAGCTCTTACCACTAATCTAACCCAACTTGTAAGAGACTAATTCATTCTAGACAAAAAAAATTATACCTAAACTAAATCAAAATAATTAAAAAATTGAGCAGATAAAAAAAACACTTGAAGATTTGACAGTTGATTCAGTTCAGCTGCCAACATTGGATTGAAAATAAACCCTTCATATTCCATGTGCGATTTGTTTCTAAAAAATTCGCACGTTTGTGCTCTCGTTTAATAAGCATCTAGTCCTTAAATAGAGGGCAGGAACAGGAAGTTCAAATGATAAAGTTAGCATATACCATAGTCGTAGTGGCCTTTCTCCTTTCAGATTGTTTTGATGAAACTGATCCAGGATTGTCAGATGATCGTCTACCAATTCTTCTCACAGATCTCCCATTATTCAATGCCCTCTGCAACCAAAAACACCATTTCCTCTCTCAAGATCAAATTGATTAAAGGATGAGGAGGGAAAAAGAAGCAAAAACAATTGTACACTCGGAATCTACAGAAACTTCCTCTGGTAGGTTATACTACATTAATGAGACAAGTACAAGCTAATTAAGATCCTAACTCACAATTTTTTATTTTATTTTGCTTTCACAACACGACACCCCACATATTCTACCAATAGATGCCACATAAACAGAGTATAATCCAGAACCGTAGCAATATAAAAATGAAAATGAGCCTAAAACTATTATTTGACTTGAACCTACATTTTTTTCCGTTTTCCCGATTCTCATTGGCATGGAACCCAACTATCATAACAACAATAGGCACCGCATTTTTGTAGCACAAAATAAATTGGTATATTTTTCTACTTCTTAAGGAGCCTGCGAAACATTCTACAGTGTCCAAGGAGGAGAGGTGACGGCAATGGGTACAAAATCACTTGTTTTAACTGATGTTAAAAATCAAATCATATTCAAAATGAGTCCCCTGGGCATTTCAGGATAGCCTGGGAAAGCAAGACTAGCAAGAGTATTATTAATACCAACTGTAAATAGGCAACCCTACAATTTTATCAGTACTATATGATCCAAGAGCACCAATATAAAGCTCATACATGTACATCCTAGCGGTATATAAAACCAAACCATACCCGAGATCCACTGCTTGAAGCTCTCTTTTGGCGAACAAATTGCATAAGAGGTGTGATTATTAAAGCCTCTTTGCCAGCAGCTTCAAACACATAAACCAATGGAAAATCAGAGACGATCACATCTATTTTACCATGGTGAAAAGATAACTAGAAGTCTAGAACTTAATTGAGGCCAAATACCTGCTTGCTCTGCTTCTTTTCTCTCCAGTTGTATTTCTGCACTTGGAAGATGCTCAACAGGCTTTCCAAGAAATTCAATGAACTCCATATACTCAGGATCTAATATTAATGGACAAAATTATAAATATGCAACAAAAAGTGCACCTGCACAAATGATATGCTTTGTTCGAGTCAAGTACCTTTGAGTATTGTCCCTTCACGGCCATCTTTCTTTGACCACTGTTTTGGAACAGTTTGTGAAGGAGCATACTCAACCACAGCCCTATATTGTGCACCTACATATTTGAAAATTAAAATATCATTGGCTATGCTTCCATTTAACAGTAGACAATTGAAATTACATGCACGATAAAGCCTGGATGGTCTGAGGTGCAGCTATTAATAATATGTAATAATGTTTTGCATTTTCATATTACAATTACAACAGCAAAACTTGGACTATAGACAAAATCCATTGTCGTGATCAAAGTTACCATTCTGTCTCCATTAATTACATTCTTGCATACAAAAACTACAGACTCACCCTTCTCATTCACAAAAACATGGCCATTGAAGAACTCGGCAAACTGGATAACATCCTCAGCCTTGTTAAAGTTGATGTAAGCCCTAGAGTGCACAACATGTTTGTGACTGCAAACACAGTCAACAAACTCAGTAAAGCCATGATATAAACCCCCACGTTTCAGGGCACAACAAACGTTCAGTCTTCACATTGAAAAGCTATTAGGGTAGTAAGGCATAACAAGAAGCAAGAACACATACCACCTCTTCTAAGAATATCCGGTTTATACCACAAACCAATAACCATCCCCTTCCAGCACTAACAGTTAAAGTTCATTGATCTACTTGTTATTTCAAATTTGCATCTTCTAGTGGTACAAATATATAAACCATGAAACACACTTCTCACGATTTTTAGCCCCCCAAAAAAAAAAGACTAATCATATGAAAAGGGGGGACACCCTAATCCCCAAATACAACAAAAAATCATCAAGAAAAAGAGGGTAGAAACCTGGAATTGCCAGGGAAGAAGGAGAACCAATTGTAAAGGCCGGAGAACTTGGGGTCAATCTGATCAGTCAACATGGCCTGAGAAATAGACGGCGGAAGATGCCGGAGAACAACTTTGGTACGATCCAACGACCCCTTCATGCGTGCTCGGTCCGCTATTCGGATAAACCCTAAAAATTCCTCCCCAGAAATAAAATTGTTTGGTAGTAGAAGAAAGAGATAATGTCAAATGAGATCACATAGTTGCAGAGGCTTCAATGATGGGGAAAAGGCCTAAATTTTCGATCCGCAATTGCAATTTGCGACGTGATCGCCGTGCAATTTTTCTCTGCCCTAACTCAAAGAGAGAGAGAAGAATTGTAAAAGGCGTGAGAGTAAAGTGTCCGTATTTTCCCCGGGAAGAAAATAATACTAGTATTTATTGTTCTAACCACGTTACATATTATGTGAATCGGTAAATATAATTTATTTCCGTGTTTATCGCAAAAATTTTAGAAAGGAAATGTTTTTTTAATTAATTCATATAAAATATGAAATTGAAAAAATACGCCTAAATTTTTACTTTTGCAAATTAACCAATAACCACCGACCACCGTATTTATTTTACATTAACACTTGACATGTCGATCGAATGACACGTGTTATTTTCTTACCTTTTACATTTTATTATTTATTGTATATTTTTGAATGACTATTTAGCTCTCTTGCCTTACTAGATAATAGATATTTTTACTTTCTAATTATATTTTTATATTTAGTATTAAGAAAATATTATTTTTGTTTATCTTTGAATGACTATTTAGCTCTCTTTCCTTACTAGATAATAGATATTTTTACTTTCTAATTATATTTCCTTACTAGATAATAATACTAGTATTTATTGTTCTAACCACGTTACATATTGTAATTATTTTTGTTTATCGCAAAAAAATTTAGAAAGGAAATGTTTTTTTAATTAAATCATATAAAATATGAAATTGAAAAAATACGCCTAAATTTTCACCTTTTGCAAATTAACCACTAACCAAGTAAAATATTTATTTTACATTAACACTCGACGTGTCGATCAAATTTACATTTTATTATTTATTGTATATCTTTGAATGACTATCTAGATCTCTTTCCTTACTAAAATTTAAATATTCTTGTTATATAAGTCAAGCCAAAATAAAATATTGTTGATCTAACAAGATATCTACATAATTGATATTTATACATTCTAATTATATTTTAATTTTGATAAAAAAAATTATTTATTTATTTCCTAATATAATTAATTGGATAAATTTTATTTCAAACTTAAATTTTAAACCACCAAAAATTATAATATATTACCTTTATAATAAATCAAAGAAAAATATGCAAAAAAAATATGGTTTCACATTATTTCTTTAAAAAAAATAGCCGTGCAATGTACAAGAATTACTCTAGTACATATATTCATGAAGAATATAAGAGCATATTTGTCCAAGATATGTGTCTTAAATGCAATTCTTCCGGTGGTCGGATTTATGGTCAAAATGTGAGAAGTCTTAAACCAATGTCTCATTATGTGGATCTTTAAGGCCTATAATCTAATATGACTTTTGTACTTGTGTTTATCTTTCATCTAGGCTTATTTTTCCTATTTAAAGGCTTGCATGATTCATAAATAAATAAGTGAGAGTTAATTTTTGAAAAAAGAGTCTAGTTCCTTTGTTTTCTAGTGATAAGTTGAAACCTCCTCCTTAGTGAGATGTCAATGGATTGTCTTTGTGAGATGCGAGGGCGATGACATTAATTCTCATAGGTGAGATGCTTTTTTAAGAGTTTATACGAGTATTGTGGAGTGGATGATGGGATGATTGAAACATTAGCAATACATACCTTGTACTTTATTTTCCATTATAAAAAATCCAATAAAGCACATTTGTATGTTTGTTTTAGATTGTGTTTGTCTTGCATCGTGGGATCCTTAGACCGGGATGTATCATTTGGTATCGGAGCGAAGGATTTCAAAACAACAAAATTAGGCTTTGGTGTCGAATCTATATTCATATATAAAAACAAAAGACATTTGTGTCACATATCATCTATATACTTTACTAATGTAGGCGATATAATAGTGGCGTGACGTCCTCGCATTTTTTCTCGGATTATATCTTTTACTTAATTACAAATTAAGCCAAAAATCTTTTTTTACTATCACATATCTAAATTATGAATGTTTAATTTTCTAAATTTTATGATGGATTGATTGTTAAACTTCTCATGTACGTTACAATGTTAACTTACAAGGGAATCAATATCTTAATTTCAAATATACTTTACGTAAACTTCTCAAGTACACTTTTCACATTATTTCCACTATATATGAAATACATATTCTCATAAGTCAATACACTTTTCTTATTTTTCATGTTAATCTACAAATTTCTACATCTTCCAATTCCAATTTTACTGTTCATTGATCATGCTTCATCATCTTTTTCAAGTTCCGACGATTTGAATATATTTTTCAGGTTACAATCTTGTTGCTTTGTCATATTTTTTCCATGTAAATTCTCACATCATCTAATAAGCAAAAGTTCGTATATTGATATGTTTTTTGAAAATTTCCATATTTTGTCGTATTTTTAATGTTCCATCTGATAAGCTTCCTCGTGTTTTTCATGTTTTGTCGTATCTTTTTAAAAAAATTTCGATCGACCTATTCATCATCTCATAAGCAACAAACTGTCTTTTAAAAATTTGATAAGATTTCGGTCGGGCCTAAACACCATCTTATAAGCAACACACAATTTTAAAATTTTTTGATCAAATTTGTTTTTTTAAATATCTATATTTTGTTTCCATTTTTATGTTTACAAATATTTTTCACAAAAATTAAATTCTCTTTTTTTTTCACAAAAAATTGGTTAGTGATAAATTAAAAGATTTGTAAATCGTTTTTTTTTCATAAAAGAGATTCATTTTTGTCTTAAATATTTGGTTTTTTCAACAAAATATTTTTTAAACAAAATTTTGATTATATTTGATTTTTTTTTAAATGTCGATTTAAAAAAAATTGATCAAATTTCGATCGGACTAAAAACCATCTCATAAGTATACTAACTAACAAATAAATAAAAAATAATCACTAAATTAACAAATGTATAAAATATTATAGCATAAACGTTACATTTTTCGTTTTTTAAAGATAATATTTAAAACTCCCTAAGATAATCCTTTTTTAATTAAAATTCTTTGGTTCTTTGATCCTCATGGCTTATACACTGTGAAGACAGGTTGTCTGTTGGGTTGGAAGGAGAAGATGGAGGCTAAGGGTGTAAGAGATAATATTTCATCTGACTCAAAGAATTCAGTGTCTAACTTTTTATAGCCTTAATTATGGGTCAATATCACTAACTAAACCTTTAGCAATATTGCTCTATTAGAGGGTGGTATACAAGAAAAAAAAACCAATAAAAAAACCTATTTTACCAAATTCGTTCTTAATTATGTGGAGGCCACGTAAGTCTAATTCATAACGTCGACATAGTGTCTCCGTTCCGTGGTGCAAGGCTTGCGGTATGAATGTGTTTTTGCTAGGAAGGTATGGGATATAGCAGCCCGGTTCAAGTTTCCCAAAGGCCTTTTCCCGTCTTTTATGGATGAGTTTGAGGAAAGAGTGGCTTATGCCAAAGCATATCACAACAGGGTGGATGACGGTGCAGATGGGACTTTGGAATGTCAAATATAAGTTCCAATTTAAGGGTGAGATGAGTGATGCATTGTCTGTCGTCGAGCAGTGTTGATTGGGAAGTTCAGTATGCGGCAGCTTGTAAGAATGACAACCTGAGAGCCTCCGTAGCGTCATCGCCCATGTGTAAATGACAATTAATGCTTTTGAATTGTGATGCTTCTGTTAATGGGGATGGATGCACTATAGGGATGATCATCAGGAGTGAGGTAGGACTTAGGAGGGTTGGTGATTGTTGGAAAAAGGACTATTCAGAACGGGACGTTACCAGAGGTGGCGGAGGCGGAGACTGTTCTTTGGGGTTTGTCTGTTTTAAATGAACTCCTCATCGTGATGTTGTTGTGCAAAGTGAATGCCTAACTGTGATCCAAAAACTACATAAGGGATTGCAATCAAACTAATAGAGAATGCTGTCCTATCCAACAATAAAATTAAAACTACCTTCTACTTCAAAATATTTGACAATAGAGCATTAAAATTTAATTCACAATGTATGACCTTAGAGCATCAAAACTTAGTTCACATGACAGTATAAGTGTTGATAATACTTAAATTTTATAGCATTTTAGCAACCTTTTTATTTATTTATTTATTTATTTATTATTATTTATATTTTCAAAACACTACAAATCACTATTTACTCCATTACCATATAACAACTTTTCATTTATTTATATTTTGAATACACTACAAATCACTATTTACTCTATTACCATATAACAACTAGCACCTTCTTCCTCCCCGCCCGTTTTTCGGACTAATTTGAGCGTATTGTTGTAGGGAACTGATAAAAACTTAATCCATTTAGATCAGAAGGCAAAGAAAAAACTGATCAAGTAAAGAAAGTGTCCACATTGATACAAGCACCGTATCAAAAGAAAGTTTCAGGTGCAACTAGTAGTAGATACAGTAACAGACTATAAGAGTCTGACGTGCAAAGATGTCCAGCCACAACAGGAGTTGAGCAACGGAAACACTAATAACCTATTCGACATTTATGATAAGTTACCAACAGTCACCAAAGCGAAAAGCTGCAACATTGCAAGACAGAGAGATCTTGGAACATGTCAAATACAATACAACTAGCTGCAACAGTTGCTTGAATTTTGGATTGGCTCCCCCTTAATTTGAACATTTCCTTGAGGTTTCTTGTTTGCCATGGGCTGGCTCCCCATCCTGCAGAGCTCAATTTGTAAGAATGCCATACTTAACCGAACCAAAACAAAAGAAAGAGTTGAGGAAATTTTGGTTTAGAGGATCAACTTCAAAACTGTATTCATAAAATATTATGGGAATGCAAATAAAATATGTGAACTAGCCTCAAGAAGTAAGGAGATAAGAATTTGTTTAGGACTTTGTGACCAGGCATCACTCCACCTGTTTCATTCACCTACTCCCGTTTCCATATAATGCCGGGGAACTCATAGCAAGAAATGTTTGATGGTTCACAAGCTAAAACAACTATACAATGGTAAGGAAACAAACAATTAAGGATAAAATGTATGGAAACTACAATGATGCATCATATTCATTGTTCTTGGTTCCTTGACTAATTCCATAGCTCCTCCCTCGTCTTGCTATAATGGAATGGGCGTAGATTATGACAAAATATAGACTAGAGCATACAGCTGCAGAACCTATTTGACTATATGCCTCCTACAAAAACTCAAAACGAGAGCAATATTCAGGTCGAACAAATAGAAGATAGACTTACTTATTCTTAATCTCACTAGCCATAGTCAAAAAAGCCTGCTCCACATTAATTGCATCCTTCGCACTAGTCTCAAGGAAAGGAATCCCAAGCTCATCCGCAAGTGCCTGGGGATAAATTGGAATGTAATTAAGAGTCAAAATAACAATTATACAGCAATTATGTCATCCAGTAATCATCAATACCAGTCAACCATAAGTACGGGCATTCTTACAACTAGTCTTTATATAGATGATCAAGCAAAAGACAGTAAGAACAGAGTGATCCACTAACCAGTTCGCCTCAGAGATTACAGGCACTTGAAATTTATGGTGTTCATTGACAATTATTCATGTGAATTGTTATGGGTTCAAAGGGTCATAGATGCAAGTGATGTAACAAATCAAGAACTAGACAGGTGCAGGTTTGTTCAATGTTCTCTAAGCCCCATTAATATCAATGATACAATGATCGCATATTCAGATACTGGTACTATCAAGAACTGGACAGGTGCAGATTTATTCGATGTTATGTAAGCCCCATTAATAGCAATGATACAATGCTGGCATAGTCAGATACTGGTACTATCAACTATCAAGCAACTAAGCTCTATATACTCAAAAGACATACAGTCTGTGTTCGCAATAAACACACGTATAGAAAAACAGACAGATGACTGAAACATGTCCACGAACCATTAGCAAGAGTAGGCGAAGTAAAATGGACTCAAAAAATTAGATATTGTACTATTAATTGGTAATGGACTTGTATACAGACTGTCTAGATTGATCCATAATTGAAATTTCCTGCATCCAACAAGCTTTTAAATGTTGCGACACTTGGAGCATGGTATTTATTGTTCAAACAATCAGTATGCATCCTACATCTAGATCTGCACTCATCCAGTAAGAAATATGGAGGATTAGATGCAACTCCAGGAGAAGCTTACAATAGAAGATATAAATAACCTTTAACTGGTAAAGAAGAGTAGGGTCTAAATAAAATCTTAGAAATCAGAAAGAATAAGCAAGCTATATACCTTTCCCATTTCTGTATCAACAACCTTGTTCTCCACTAGATCACACTTATTTCCAACTAGAAGCTTGCATACAGAATCACTTGCATATCTATCAATCTCATTCAACCACTGTTTGACATTGTTGAAGCTCTCCATCTCAGTAACATCATACACGATCTGTGGAAAAAGTACAAAATAACCTCTTATGCACACAAGTTCTGTTTGGAGGGGATTGACCAACGAGAACAAAAGCTTTCTTTTGTATCAGCTGATGCAACCCATATGGTGTGCTAATATAATACTCCTTCAAGCCTGCATGTGGCAAAAATGCCAGTTCCAAACCCCAAAAAGAAAACTCTTCATTGTCTTCCCCCACTTAGAAAATGATTTCCTATTAAACTTCATGGTGAGCCCCCACATATGAAAAATAAGCTTAGTGGAAAGTCGCACCAACCTTGGACTGACAATGATTCATTCTAACGGGATAATATTTCAACTATCTGCTAGGGCAATATGATACCTAGAGATCATTAGTAAGTATTGAAATTGAAAAGCATTGAAATGAAGAACAGATTTGAGAGAATTTCTTACGATGATTCCATGTGCTCCACGATAGTAACTGCTTGTTATAGTTCTAAACCGTTCCTGTCCAGCAGTATCCCACTGGATAGACAGAGAATAAAATATGAGTCTCTTTAACAAGCAACTTCTCCATTGCTTCAACAATTCAGTAGATATTAAGGCGATCATTCAAAATATTAACAGAATTCTTATTTGACTCACAATCTGGAGCTTGATTGTCTTCCCTTCTTGCTCAACAGTCCTAATTTTCTGTACACCAGAAAAAATAGACCAAATTCATACCAAACCGTTCCACATAAAGCAAACAAAAAACAGATAGAACACTTACGAAGTCAACTCCGATGGTGCTAATGTAGCTGTCCACATACGAATCATCCTGAAGACAATTTCATGAGCACACGAAATGATACCAAGTCAGTAGGCGAAATAAAAGGATCAATTGCCAAAAAGTGAAGCACAAGAAAAACAGCTAGGCAAACGCACAGCAAATCGGAGAAGCAGACACGATTTTCCGACAGCCGAGTCGCCAATCAAGAGCAGCTTGAACAAGTAGTCGCTAGAAGTGAACAGAAAAGAAAAAGAAACATCGCAAATAGTTAGACCTCGAAGTTCAGCAAAGGCATACAACGAAAGAAATAGAGAGATAAGTACTATTCGCTGCCCATTTGAGAGTTCTTTGCTTGCTGCGAGTTCGAAGCTTAACGATTTTCAGATTTTGAGCTCTAGCGGAACCTTCAAGGGTTTGCAGAAGCAGTTTTTCAACGGTGGGGAGGAAGAGGGAGAGGTGGGGAGAGCCCGGTCTCTGAAATGGGCGAATGATTTTTTATTTATGACCCTTACTTTTAAAAAAATTGTAGAAAATAACCCCAAATTTATGGGTGACAGCAGAAAATAGTCTGTACTTTTAAAAGCTGCGAAACCTGACCCAGCTATAGGTTGATTACTTGATTGTAATCCATCAGTTTTGAAAGTTCACATGACCTATAATCGTTAGTTATAAATGAGATTCATATATAATATATATATATGGTTGATAGAAAATATCGTCTTTAGCTATGTTTATGATGATAGCAGGTGCAATTTATCTTATAGTTTATCCTCACAACTTCAAAATTTTAGGTTAAATTTCACAGATATTATTCCTAAAAAATGTTCATTGATTTATTTGTGCTTAATAAGCCATTTTAAAACTTCGTAATTTTATTACCAATGTAGTAACCGGTTCGATCGGCTTCGCCGTCAGGAGGATTCGAACACGAATCTCAGGCTAACAAGTTAAGGAGTCTATCACCACATCCCACTAGACCAACTGAGTATTGATTTTTATCTTTAATGTTGTTTAGGGTTAAAGTACCTCATAGAGGTTATAAGAAAATTGTATGCATATTTGATAAAATATTAATAATATTCAGGTTTGTGATCAAAATAAAATATTTGGGAGTTTCTAAAGGATATTTTTTATCAAAATAAATTGTTGGGAGTTTCTATAGACATATTTTGTATGATAATGAAGTATTTCATACATATCACATAACAAAATGTCCCTCATCTTTAATTTTATCAATATTAGTTCATAGCTAGAGTCTTACACTAGTATTTGTTAATAAATAATTTGAAACTTGCATAAGGATATGATATAAAACAAATAATACCGTCAATGTATATAATTGGTTCGATATAAAGATACGAAAAAAACTATCTTTTTTATTTGCAATAACATAGATAACAGTAAAATTTTATGTCACATAATGAACCAATAACAGAAAGCTACTAATTTATCACTCATACTTGAGTATATTGAACCCTTTAGAATTGAATGATTATGAGAACACATTAAGGAGATACAACAATGAAAAAATTATTTTCAATGAAGAGTTTGAATGTTTACTTAGAATAACGAAAATGATTTATGCTTATAGTAACATGAGAGGTTGATGAATCCACCAAAATTAAGTATTTCATATATATATAGCACAAAATATAGAGTTTCTCACATTAATTTTACATTAGAAAATAACTTATCTAAAAAAAATTTTATTTTTGTAATTATCTCACGAATCGGTGGTATAATAGGTAGAGTTCTACAAAATCACTTAAAACATTCCAAATCATACAAATAAATTTACAAATTAGGCCTTGTTTGAAACCACTACTCAAGTGTCTTATTATATACAAAATTTTACAAAAATATCATTTATATTGTGAATAAATTAACGAACTACATAGAAACAAAGTAATATTTAAACATTTAAAATCCCTTTTTACGAATAAAGGCTTGATGGATATTTACGTGGGGAAAAAAATGTAACTTGTGTGTGTAACTTTTTTTTTAATTGTAACAGAGTTTATAAAAATGTCACAACTTAGGGTTGTTTTGTATAATAAGCCTTAAATATCTGTCCCCATTGTACGTTCCCGTGATGGAGAAGGACTTGCTGGCATGTACATCCACACATATCTTCTTGGGTGATAGTGCATGTACCTATTGCATATTTGCAATATATCTCGTACGTAGTGTTTGCATTAACAAAGAAGACTAATATTATCGATGCTTCATAAATACATTTCAACTCTGCTGGTATAACGATACGATTAAACTCACCCTAAAGATAATGTTACCGTTAGGTAAAACTCGATTCAAATGGCCTAATAATTACAGCTAAACAAAACTTTGTGGGAGTTTGAAGCGGAAAGAGTCGAAAGAACGAATGAGCACGTGATTAGAGATGGTTTTCTCCGCATGATTCAGGCACTTGTCGGACACGACGGTGTGGGAGGTCCTCGGAAGATTCTGAGGTGATGCAACGATTATGGACAATGCATTGTTGGGTTCAAGGGCTGTCTTCCGCGATCATGTTGGGAAACTAATGGTGGGGATGATTCGTTGGGACTCGCTCGTCGTTGTCTAAGCACAATTCACAAATACTTGTCAAGGAAAGTAACTGAGTTTGTTTAATTAGAAGATTTCTTTGGATGTATTTATCTCCTTCGTACAAGATATTAAGACTCGTGCCTTGGATTTACTGAAGGTGCAACTCAACTTAAGTTACTTGAAGATGTTTCCGAAGTTAACTCACTCTATTCGTTTGCCTTTATTTTAAGTAGTTGTGTTTTTTCGAGAGATTGTACATTTCGGACCCAATAAATTTGAAACGTCGTGTTTGTTTTGCAATATTTTCAAATGATTTATTTTTAGTCCATATCATTTCGAATTTACACGGTTGCGAAGTGTAACAATCCATTACCGATATTTCAACAGAAATTTGGTAGTGATCTGATATAGTAAAGACGTGATTTTAAGTTTTTAAATTTAGGTGTCAATGAAGAATTTGGTTATGAACCAAAAATTCAATTACTGGAAGATGATATTCGGGCTATCACGTTTTTTCATCCATGCAAAGAACTTATATGTAGTTTGAACATCTTCTAGGTTGCATAACCACTTAAAGTTAGTTAATCTATTAAATCTGTTAGAGTTGATGTAAACTTCTCCTTACTTTTCGAAATGTCGTATAATTTTATTTAGATCTCCAAAGATAATAGGTATGGTATATTACTAATATTAGAATCTAGGATGAATTCAGATAGTCATTATTTATAATTAAAATAAATAATAGTATAAAATCATATTAATAGTTAATTATATTATATGTTATATTAAGTTTATTAGTAATTAATAATATTTTATAATTATTAATTATAGATACTTTTAAATAAATAATTTGTTTTAGCTATTTTTAAAGATGCGAGAACTTGTTAAATCGAGGATTCGTGGGGTCATATTGGTATTGGCGGTTACGTCCTTCCATGCTTATAATATACCCTTCTTGTTTCCCACCAGAAAAACCAGAAAGATCGCACAGTGAACTACCACCAAGCAAGAAACTAAACCATCAATCTTTCCTCTTGCTTTCATGGCTTCCATTTTCCCTCTCGCCTTCCTCGTTCTTCTCTCCATCTTCCTGTCTCTTTCCCTCTCCACCGCTCTGATGCCACCTTCGTCATCTCCACCAAGAAAACCACCCAATTCATCACCAAATTTCACTCTTCACGCTCCACCTCCGAATCACACTCTCCACGCACCGCCACCACCACCGCCTCCGCCAATTCCAAGACCAAGTCACAAGATCCAAGCACCGCCGCCACCGCCGCCAACTGCAATACCGAGTCACATTCGTCAAGTACCACCACCGTCAAAACCACAATCACCGCCGGCGACTCCCCCTCCGGCAAGCTCTAATCCGGACAACCATCAAATGAACAACATCATTGACGCAATAATCGGCTCCGGTGATTTCGGAAACTGGATCGACCTCCTAATGGCCGCCGGCAAAAACAACAGCAACTCTTCTTCCGTCCGAGTCCGCGCTACTATCTTCGTCCCCGACGACGTCGCTTTGCCCCAATCCAAGAATCCGAATTCGGAACCGTATCCGAACCGGATCGATTTCGATCCGTTTCTCTTTTCGTACCACGTTGTCCCTAAACGCCTCTCGTTCGCCCAACTCCGGTCATACGCCGTCGGAACTCGTCTACCTACACTCTTGCCGGGAAATTCGATACTCATAACCAACAATTCTTTATCCAACTTCACAGTGAATGGTTCTCCGATCACTCACCCTGATCTTTACCTAAACGACGCCGTTTCTGTCCAAGGGATCGGGGAGACGTTCGATTACAAACTATTTGGGACTGAGGATGTGAAGAATCGTTCGGTGCATCCGTCCCCACCTCCGCCTCCGCCACCGCGTTTAACTCTCTCGCCACCGCATCGCATGCCGGAGACAAAACCTGATTTCAGTTTCTTGCCCGGAGAATTCTCCGGGGGAAGGAGAAGATCTTGCTCGGTGTTCTGTTGCTGGATTTCGCTCGTCTACTCTTTTGGTATTGTGATCAAGTTGCTTCCAGCATGAATCCAGTGATCGAATATTCTCAATCCTTTTCCCCTCTCCAGGAAATTGTTGCGTTTTTGAGGATTTTCTTGGGGCGATATTCTGATGTTTAGTTTGTGGGGTTTAGAAACTGTAAACTCCTTGATACAATCATGAACTGATAGCGTTGAGCTGTAGATGATTTTGGTACATTTTGGCGGTCTGGTCTTCAGTTTATGTGAATTTGAAGCTGTAAATTCCTTTTCTCGCATAGTGATATCAATAAAATGCAGGGACATTGTTGAATAGTAAATGATTTTGGTACATATTTGAGCATTTATCCGGTGTTCAGTTCGTAGAAATTGAAAGCTGTAGAATCCTTTGTGCAGTGACAGCAATGATCAAAATGGAAGAAGACCAACGTGTTCAGTTCATTCTTATTGCAATTTTGACAAATTGAATATTTTTATAAGCATAAAACATTGAATCCCATTGCTGATCTGAGTGAATTTTGAATCTTTGATTACTGTCTGCTTCACCGCTTTTTTTGACTTATTCAGATTGTATGAATCTGATTGCTGAGTTTAAAGTTGTTCACTGACTTGAGTGAGCAGCTCACATGGGTTATGGCTTCTTCAACTCCTTAAAGTTGTTAACTGAGTGATGAGGGATTTTTTTGTGACTAAGTCTTCCGTAGTCACGTTGATGACGATTCTAGCCATGGAGAACGGAGAGGAGACACCATGCACACGTGAGGATGAAAAGAAAAACAAGGATTGAAGCTTTTGGAGCTTCTAAGATATTTTATGAAACAATTTATTACCTTTAAGCTCTAGAATTTCTAAAGGTAGATTATTTTCGGCCAAAATTTGAGAACTCATTCTTAGTTTTTGAGGATTTCGTATTATTCATTCCAATTCAATCAAAAAGAGAGCCTTTGATTGAATAAATCGTTGTGAGTCCTTGCTACATTGTTCTTGTGTGTTAATCTCTTTAGAGATTGGTGCTTCTAGTCGATTATAGTCCCTCTTTGTGCTTGTCTCTGATTTGAAAACTTGTGTAAGGTTGAATAAGGAAGGATTAAGGTAATTCGTTGCTTGGGTTCTACTTGAACTATATTATCATCAATTCATCCATCCCATCTTCTTACTTAATCTCTCCATCCATCACATCCATTCTCGCCCTTTCTTCCTTTTGTTTTCGTAAATCTCGCTGGTTGCTAATTCTCGCCTGCCGAGATTGTTCTAGTCGAGATTTGCAGGAAAACTATATGTAAACTCTAATTTGTCATTGTTGCCATCTGCTACAAAACAAACGATATTAGTTTGCTGATCTGACCCATCAAACCAAACTACCCACAGGTTGATTCGTCTGCTCAAACAGGACGATATTCTGATGTTCAGTTTTGCGTTGTAGAGAATTTTGGTACATTCTTGGGTACAGATATACATAAACTGACAGTGTTGAACTGTAGATGATTTTGGCACATTTTGGGTTCTAATGTTCAAGCTTGTGGAAATTAGAAGTTGTAAACTCGTTTGCAGGTACAGTAATCAGTATAATGCAGGGACATTGAAGCGTAAATGATTTTGGTACATTTTTGAGCAGTTTTCTGGTGTGGAATTTGAAATCTGTAACAATCCTTTGTGCAGTGGCAGCAATTAATCAAAATGGAAGAAGACCAATTTCATTCTTTTTTGCAATCAAGTGTGAACAAGCAATAAAAACGGTCACAAATACTGGCGTCATTTTGTATAAGCAAATAAGCAAGAAAACATGTTTTTAAGGAAGAAAGGCATTGGATAAACAACTGTAGGGTTTCCCCGCTCAAGTGAAGTTAGCATGGTGTACTTATATTACATTTACAATGAGACTAATGAGTTCTGGTTCGAATTAACTAACAAATTAAACATATCTCTGAATCGTAGAACACGAGTTCAGGTCTTTTTGAGTTTTCTTTTACCTTTCTATACAGTCAAGAGAAGGATATACACATTTTGCTGCCAAAAAAAATGAGAAGAAATTACGTTACAAAAGAACTATCCCTGGTTACTCCTCAAAGTCTTTATCAACCCCTTCACTATCTTTCCAAACCACATCAGGTTCAGTGCAGTCAAGATTGATGGCACCACAAATACCAAGATGAATCCAAATGGTTGCATCTCGATAACCTGCAATCATGATATTGTTGGTTAACTGAATGCATGTATCCAAACCAACTGGAACGAGATTTGCAATGAAAACTGGCTAGGTATAGTTTGACATATGAATCTCTCACTCGAAGCAGGTGCATCCTAGACTCCTCGTGCTCATATCAGTCTATGTCAACAAGAGCTATTAATTACTGCATGCAACAATACTGTAAATACCACCTCTCTCTCTTCCTCACTTCGATGAATATGAATGCAGCTAAAAACTTGTTACCCCTCAAAGCATAAAAAAATGATTTGAAGTTGAAGGCAAAAGATCAGTCTCTTCACTTCCAAGAAAAAGAGGAGTTGGAGAAAGCAGTACCTGGTCATAGTGCAAGTAAACATGATAAAACATGTATACAAACAGCAGAATTCGGGCAACCTGCATTACAAAGTTGATGTATTAACATAAAATATTACACTTGAATTTTGGAGTTACTACAACATAGGAAAGGAGACTCTTAACTCACCAGCCAAGCCAAAAATATCAGTACGCCGTTGATGACATAGGCACCAGACTCCTTCAATCCAGCTGTAACAAGAAACCTAGAATGCACATAAATAAAGTACTAATCATGATTAAATGAAGCAAAAGGGCCATAGAAAACGTATACGGGCAAAGTGCTTGTATATAACTTACCAACGCATGTTAATTACTGGTGTAGTCACCTCGGATATAAGGATCATGAATGTATAAAGTTGCCCTTCCTTGGAAAACATAGAATACGCAACTGATATTCCTGATAAAGCATGATGTAGCACCTGAAACAAACACATCCGTCCTCTAAGACCCAAGACATAGACAGAAACAACTTCCATACACGTTAAAATTGCACACAGCAGACACACAAAAAGAAAGAGAGAAAGCGAGCTTACAAACTCTTTCCCTCCTAAGGAAGGATAAAACCACAAAAGCAATCCAAGGTCTGCGACGAAGTACCCCACAGAAACCTGTTAAATTTAAGATCCAAGGAAGCACAATAAGTAACACCCAGCCAGTAGCATAAGGACTTTGCCAGAGTATTTGAACAAGCAACACAAGTTTGTGTACTCTAACGGAAACATTACAACAAAAACAAGTAGTAAACCTGCCAAATTCATTTTCTTAGAGCACGGGAGCCCAAATATACTGGAGCAGAAAGTTTCATATGAGAGGAAGACAATTCGATGTTGTACAGTTACAATAATTTGGCATGTATAGCATCATAGTGTACAAGGTAAGTTATTTAACAAAGGAAACGTAGCGAAAGTGCAGTCCTTTGAACTAGCATTAATCCAAATTCATTTACAACTTGCAAGCTAGGCTGTATAAAAACCCTTAAACGCAAGAAAAGGGAAACAGGCAACATCACAATGCTATAACCAGTACCAACTCTTATAAATTGCTTAACATCCCCAAGTAGAGTATCTCAAGTTCTCCAAACAAGAGGCCTATTATATATCCAAATACAGAACGAGGAAAACTTATGATCTGCGAGAATTAACCAAGTGTATCAGTGCTGCTCGGTGACATCAACCGTTTTGCTCTTATTATGCCCTTTCTTTGTCACATAAGATTATATTGATATGTTTTACACGTATAGTTTCTTTTGAATTACAGATAGAACCAGGGCTAAACCTATATAACTATAAAGTACTCATCAGCTAATATCACGTCAAAATGAATTTAATGCGTATAGAATGAAGCAGCAGCAGCAAGAAAGATGGAAGTAATACTTACACCTAACGAAAAATTCGAAAGTAGTGAACTACGAAATGTAATAAGCTCAGCAGATCGGTTATCGGCATACAGATCTGACCAGAAGACAAAGTACAAAGACATAGCCCCTATAAAAACAGCATGTGTAGAAGACATACCGCTGCATAGAAAACTAAATTAGAACTGTATATAAGCAGGCTTTGGAATTACAGGAAAATCAAGAGAAAAGAAGGGTTTAAGATGAAACCCTACCGGTTATTCCACTCAACCCTTTGTATCTTAGTAAGACTCTCATAATTCCTGAAGTAAAGGGAGCTTAATAGCTGGGTCGAATCATATACCTGTAACAGATTTCCAGAAACTAAGCATCATCTTCTATAAAAACAGCAAAAGTTCAAAGCAAATGACAGAACAATTGCATCATTTTGACAATAAGAAGATCAGACATACCACTTTGCAGGCTAATATGCCACCAAGGATTGAAGTGTATGGGACGAAAGAATCACCCAACAGATACTTGTTTACCAGCAGTTTCGCTTGATGTTGGAAAGACTTGAATGTCATAATCACGGATCACGAACAATTACGCGAATAATCCAAATTTGTTTCTTTCTCTGTTCATCAATGGGCACAAAATGCGAATCCAGGTTGAAATAGGAATTCTATTAGACGAGTCTCATCCACCCAACATATTTCCAGATGAATCCTTTCAAAACACAAAATGATTAGAATAAGCTTTGATTCCAATTTCCAACAATGCATGAGGAAGAATGGACGCATAGTTTATTCAAAAAATAAAGTCATATAGAATTCGATAATTTCGGGATCGTTAGCATTTCAAGCAACAAAACCAAACGCCATTGACGGAAACTGTATTAGGGTTAAAGTAAAATCAAATAAATACATCCAGAAGATGACAAATCAGAAAGTAAAAATCAGAAACAAAAGAGGCAAATATATTCGATCACATGGCCAAAATTCGATATAAAAATTCGTGGGAATTGAATTAGAAAAACAATTGCAAATAGCAAATTCCGGAGCAAAGCAACAAATCATTTATACGATTGTTTTTTCAATTGGCTGATAACAGGCGGGGAGCATGAGGGAATTGATGAATATGATTTGGATTAGAAAACATGAGAGTGCAGAATTTGAACAGATACCTGTTGAGCTCTCGATTGGTTGGGTGGAATTGGGGAAATGGAGGGTTTATTCGTTTGGGTTTGCTTAGGAATGAATAAACAAGTTATGTATATGATGAATGCACCTTATCTGGGCATCTATCCAGAAATTCTTTTTTCTTTTTCCTGCAGCACATTTCCAAATTTGAGCAAAATAGAATACACCATACACTTTGGTTATAACGTCCCGCTTCATGATTGCATTATCAACCAAGAGAATGTCATGCTATATGTACCTTGCCATGCCCTCTACGCTCCTTCCAAACTACAATGAATCATACCATGGACCAGCCCTCTGTTTCTTCTATTTTTAGTTTAAACTCGTAATTTTGGATTCAATTGAGCAAATGTTTTGTCGTACCACCGATCAAAATCCCATGCATTAATCCTCTGTACCAAGAAGCATCTTCTCTTTGAACTACACTTCTAACTCATTGCCATAGGAGTTGACCACCAAGCTTCGTAACTATGAATGAACTAACCCATTTATTTACTGGGAAGAATGAACCAGCTGTAATTGCTCCTCTGTTCTGCTCTGTTGAAGTGCAGAAGGTGATTCTGCTGAGTAAATTATAAATGCTGCAAATTTTGCTGTCATTTTTGGAAGGATAGGATTAGTGTGTGTATCTGAGTTGATGTTCCATTATTGAAGGTCCCTCTCACAAAACATGATTATGAATCATGTTCTTACTTTTTGTTTTCTAGCACAAAACATATCTTGTTTTACCCTAAAATGGGGAATCCAACGAAATTTGATACATCGAACCAACATTTAGCATCAATCAGTCTGCAAAACTCACTTCAAACATAACTTTGCAATACAAATAAGAGACTAATTAAAAGCATTGAAAAGCAAATTCATAACTATTTATCATCAAACCATACTATAAGAAAACAACAAACTTAAATGTATTCGATGACGAAGCTATTGAAGCCTCAACATTATTGTTTTATCTTTCCCTGAAGAAACAAGAAACTCAAAGACCCAAGATGCGCTTACAAGCTCTGATGATCTTGCTACTCTTCTTCATCTTATTCTCCTTGACTCCCACCAAAAAAAAATCTTATTCTCCTTGACATCTTTCTCGTCGGATCTGGCTTTCGCGTCTCCATCTTCTTCATCTAGTCCATCATCATGATCTACTTCAAAAGGCGACTCTAAAGCGACGGGACGGTCACTGTAGATCCTGGAATACTTATCAGATGAAGAAGATCTAACAGAGAAAGCCCTCCTTAAAGCACCTTGAAGAGCTTTAGTACTAACAATACTATTGCTATTCTGCCTCTCTAGTCGCAGGAATCTACTAGAAGAAGTCGAGAAGTTTCTTCTCAGCTTCTCTTTCCCATTTTCTCCTTCCTCCTTATTGGTATCTTCTTCTTTGCTCATGCGATCATGTTGCTGGGTTGTCTCAACTGATTTGCTAGGATCTGATGTGGAATCAGTCGGTGATTTTGGATCATCGGCGGTGGTGGTGGTGGTGGCGCCGTTGATGATACCTTTGATCTTTGAATAGCCTCCCATTTTGGGCTTGAGAATGCTTGATTATTGTATAGGGGTTTGGCTTATTAGATGAAGGGAAAATGTGGGTTGCTTGAAATTGTCAGGTTGTGTAAGTGAAAGAAGGCTGGCATGGCAGGGACATGAGGAAAATATTATTTGTGTGATTGGAACTTGGTGTTGGGAACAAGACAACTCCTTCCTTGCCTCTCCTCCCTATTATCTCAAAACTAAAATATTTTTACTATTGGGAGGGTATCCCCCAGCAATGGGCCACGATTTAGTACCCGATCCGGACGTAGATCGGCAAAGCCGATCGAACCGGGTGTTCTAATTAACTCTTCAAAAAAAAAAATAAAATAAAATATTTTTACTAACAAAAAAAAAAATTTAAAATATACCGATTTTGATTTACTAACATCAAAATTAACCGTATTAGGATCGCACTATTAGCATGCGTCCATTTTCTTTCTATTTTTTCCCCTGAAAAATAAAAACAAACAAAAATTTGGACGCCGGATTATGGCGCCGGCACCCAAAGTAAAAGAAAAATGATTCGACAAAAAGTAATTCTTTTCCTGAAATTCAAAAATTTTTAGAAATTGGGGTGCCGGCTGATGGTGCTGGCGCTTAAATTGAAAAGAGAAAAATAAAATGACGTCAGTGTCTTGCGGATTTAGTTGGTCTTTGTGAGTTTAAGCGTCGTGTATATAACTCGTCCCTTTATTAAATGACATTTTCATATCAAATAGAATTTATTTTGTTATGTATTAAAATTAATCTATCAAGATATAATAATAAAATGGTCAAAAAGATATGATAAACCTGAATTTGGTTGTTGGGTAATGGATGGTTGAAGTTTGGGCAAGTTTTAAGAAGGTCAATGCATTATTGTTTAATTAGATTTACATGGATGAGATCCAAATTAAGATACAGATAATGAACAACTGTAGCTTCTAGGGAAGCTCAAACTTGTTTCAAGATTCCTTTACTCTTTCTGCATTTCTACATTTTAATTGCTTAATTACCACTGATTCAGCTCTAATTAATTACTATATTAATTACATTACAAGCATATGCTCAAGCATTTCTTAATCTTCAAATAAGCTAAAATAATAATTGGTCCAAACATGTTGTAGCCGCTAATCTTGTTTGGATTTATTTGTTATTGTGCTTAATATATGGATTGAAAATGCCCATTAGGGTAAGCATGTCCACGGGTCGGACCCGCCGGGTCGACGGGTTCGGGATGGGTGACCCGGAACCGGACCCGTATAAAAGGCCAACCCGGCGGGTTGGCTCTTTTGAAATAAAACCAGATTTTTTTAAAAACAGAAGAAGAAAATGCATGACCCGCCGGATCGACCCGCCAATGGCTATTTTAGCCGTTGGATCCTATTTTTTTAATTTTTTTTTCCAAAATTTACCGGTGGCGGGTTGACCCGCCGGGTCACGGGTAAGGATCACCTCGACCCTTACCCGTACCCGTGACCCGCCGGATCAAAACCCGTGGACATGCTACATTAGGGGGAGAAATATTAATCTTAGATGGGTCTTTCATTAAATGTCAAAAGCATGCGTATGTATGGATGAAAAAAAGTTGGGTCAATTCACAAAAAAAAAAAAGTCGGGTCATCGGTGGTTAATCACTTTTCTCACCGACCAATGTCTTAATAGAAGTCGTTAAATCAAGTAATATATCGTTAGACTAGATTGACATAATCTCATATAGGTCTAATAAGATATTTTTTGTGTCTGCAATATAAATTAGACCCCTATTAATTTTAAATTACTTTTTAATTCTAAATATCACATAATTAAAGAGTTAAAAGGGTAATTGAGAGTTGAGATTATAAACCGACTCGAAGATCTAATTGAGAGTGTTTGTCGCGTATTCACCACAATCCCATCGTTCTAAAACTTCTTTTTTTCTGTTGAGGATTGTATTCGGTTTGAGTTGTCCGCCGAAGCCATTTAAGTTATTAAATGTATATTAGGGTTCTATACTGACATATGTATATTAGGATTCTCAAAGTTTGTTGCATATCCGAATCTACACAAAGGGTTCGATACCAATTAATGATCCGTTTCGTACATCATTGTTATAGCCATAAGTATATTTTTTTTATTATTGAGAAATAAAAGCTAAATACTAACGGTAAAACCATTTTATGTCATAATTTTCTAATTATAATTTAAATTTTGCAGATTTTTTTAGCGCGCTTACATTTTATTTTTATTTTTACTGTTATTTTGTTCCTCGTCTCCGGCCATAAAAGCCTTTGTCAAATTATCTAGTTTCACTCTTTCTTTTATTAATACATTCATGTAATCATTTTTCTAAACTATAAATTCAAGAATTTTATCTATAGTGAATGTTTCTCAACTATATTGAATTATACCCTTGAAAGCATCAAATTATCTAGGCACGAAGATTAACGAAGAATAGATCGATGATCATTTTTTATCTAATTTTTATATCTCGCTAGTTCTTGAGTAATTTTTAATTGAAAATAAAAACTAAATATTCATGGTAAATTCATTTTTATGTTTATATTTTTTATATTTGAAAACTAAAAGCTAAAGATGTAAAATTCATTTTATGTCATATTTTCCTAATTAGAACTTAAAATTGAAAGAATTTGGTGAAATAAACTTTTTTATAGGCTTTTATTTTGTAGATACCTCTAATTTTTACCACTCTAATTGACTAAACACTATTACTCTATTAAGAGTATATTTACTTAATGAATTTATGTTATGAGTACTCTTAATAAAGTAATAGTGATAAAAGACTTAATTAATCATTTTACCCTTTAAATTTGCATATTTCTTTTAGCGTGCTTATATTTTGCTCTTACTTCTACTATTATTTTGTTCCTTGCCTCTTTTTTTTTTTGATACAAAGTTAAGTAGATGGGATGATCGGAGTCTAGAAACCGTTCTTCCCAAAGCATCCAAACGGATGAGTTCTTCAACATCCTTCGGTAACTCCTTGTCAGGTTCCCACGAATCATATTTGTTTCCCACGGTGGTTTCCTTTGCTTGTTTATCGCCTTAATGAAAGTCAGATTGTCACCCTCAATCTCGATGAATGTAATCCCAATACCAGCGGCCTTTTGAAAGCCCTTTAGAAGAACGAGCACTTCTGCTTCTATAACAAAATCAACAACGCATCGTCCATGACTAGTAGCGAGTGGTACTGCTTGGGAGTTCCGTATGATATATCCAAAAGCGCATTGGTCTGAGGATTTTCTAGCTGCATCAAAATTAAGTTTGGTTCATCCCTCCTTCGGTCTTTGCCACCTAATGTTTTTTGTCCTTTTTGGTTTTTGTTGTTTGGTATTCTTTGGGTTAAGATTTTTGTTTGCTCGTTCCCCGTCATTGATTTGGTTTGTTGACTTTTGGTTCAGTTTGTGGTGCCTTTACTTTATTAAATACAAGTTGATTCCTTGCAATCCAAACATTCCACTAAATCACCACCACTAGTTGTCTTAATTCCGACGAATCTATTTTGTCTTTAAGATAGAGGAGAATATCATTAACTTTCACATTTGTCTAACCATAATCATCGATTTTTGATGAGATTTTGGTATTATCAATATTAAGTATAGTGTAAGGGCACCCAAAGAGCAAGTGTTTCGTATTTTCTGTATGATGGTTACAGAGTTCGCAATGCATCATTACTGGAATTCTTTGTTTGTCTAAGTTTTCTTTCGTTGGGATGTCATCCATGGCCACTTTCCAAAGGAAAAATTTATTTTTGGCATAATATTGATCTCCCATTTTCAAGTTTTATCAGTTGTGACACCAACTTTTCGTTTCAGGATTAGTTCCATAGCAGACTTAGTGGAGTACCAACCTTCTGCATTTGCAACCCAATATAACCTATCTATAATGTCACATTTAGGTAGGTTATAATTTTTAATCTTTTTGATAATATCATTCGGGAGGAGATTCTTTAATTGATTTAGTTGTTGGTGGTTCCAATTTTTATTAGAAATAAATGTGCTTACGAGGGCGGATGATTATATCAATATTTTGTTAGTTATTATGTTTTGCAAAGGTTCCTTGATTACCCATTGATTTTTCCAAATCTAATTGTTTTCAGTCGCCTACTCTCCATCTAATGTCTCAATCAAACTCTTCTCGTAGTTTCACCAATTTTTTCCATTGCCAAGAGATATTTTTTCGGCAATCGTACTTCCATAGACAAGTATCTTTTAGATATTTTTCTCCTATAAGAGTTTCATTTGCAACGCTTTATACATATCTCTAGTTTTCCTAATATTTGTTCCACCAAAAGACTTTGGTTTACAGATCTTATCCCAATTGATGAGTGGATGGAAGTTAGATCCTTATTCCAAAAAAAATTCCTATTTATTTGATCTAGTTCATTATAAATGTTAATAGGGAGCATAAATACTTGCATAATAAAACTAGGTTTGACATTTAAGTTAACTTTTGTTTCTTGCCTCTGGCCATAAAAGCCTTCGCCATAGTCTTAATTTTAATTTTACTTCTTTTCATTTTAATAAATTATTTTTCTAAACTATATATTCAAGAATTTTATCTCTAGTGAATGTTTCTCGACCATATTAAATTACAATTATGAAAGTACAAATCGTCTTACATCTCGCTAATTCTTGAGTAATTTATAATTAAAAATGAAAACTAATTAAATATTCACGATAAATTCATTTTTATGTTCATATATATTTTCCTAATTAAAATATAAACTTTACATATTTATTTTTAGCCTATTTATTCTTTTGGCATTATTTCTATTGTTATTTTGTTTTTGCCATAGCCCATAAGAGCCTTGGTTTAGTCTCGGCTTTAATTTGACTATTTGTTTTAAATACTTTTATGGAATCATTTTTCTAAACTATAGAATTTTTTTTTTATCTCTAGTGAATATTTCTTGATTATATTTTATTACACCCTTACAAGTATCAAATTGGGTAGACAAGGGGTTTAACAAAGAATAGATTGATGATGATTTTTCTGTCCCTTTGCTTTGATCATCTTTACGTCTCTCTAATTCTTGGATATTTCTTAAGGAAAATCTAGATGATTTATTTTTCTACGAGTTTATTTAGGTTTATAAACAACTCATAAATAAATTTTTCAGACCAAGGTTATTTTTATTTGGATGGGGTTATTTTTGCTTAAAATCCGATTTTAACCTTGTGTTTTTCCGTCTCGATATTGTTTGTTCATCCTTGGGTATTCAACGCTATTGTTCGGGTTTTTTAGGGCATAAGTGTCTTTTGAAGTAAAATAAATCGAAAAAATAAACTCTAAGTAAACGGTCTCATGTGGTTTATCTATATAAACTCGTTGGAGAAATAAACGCGAAAATAAACTATAATGTGGTCAATCTACAAGTAAACAGACCCTTAATTTATGCCATTTTCGAATCTGATTCTCAGGTGGCCATTGCTCTTATTAAGAGCGTCATTGCACCTCATCATCCTCTCGTCAGTCTGGTACGTACGTGCCAAGACTATATGAAATATCCAGTTTTGGCATGCCTACCGCGAGGCGAATAAAGTTGCGGATTTTATTGCTAGTTTTGCTTTGAACCTTCCTATTGGATTGAATGTATTGCTTGACCCGCCGGAGGGTGTAGTTGACCTTTTACTTGACGATGTAAGTGGTCGGGCTATCCCCTACTTGAGGACTACTTAACATTCTTTCCTATCAATAAAAGCGCGTCCAGATGCGCCGAATACCACTGACTCTCCCAAAAAAAAAAGAGTGTTCCATAGAGTTTTTGGTTAGATGATACTCATGGCTATGATTGCAACGAGAAGAGAAAAAGGTCGTGAGAGGTCAAAAGAAGCTCCCTGAGCACCGTGCAAACCATACGTCTCGTTACATGTCCCAACTTTATGTCCTATTCTTTTTATTAGCTCACCATTAATTTAAAATAAAAAAATTTCAATCAAACAGAATAATTTATAATTTAGGATGGAGCGAGTGAAACAAGAAGTTGAGTGTTGGAGATAATAAGTTTTTACATCGAAAGTTGTGGACATCTCGAGTATTGTATATAAGGTCGGTGGACTACCCTATACTATTGTTAATTGATTTTAGGATATACTCTGTCGTGTTTATGTGTTGGGTTTGAGCCTAACACGCATGTGCGCTTGTAACACTACCTCCGCTCTACATGATCCATTTGTATCGGACTTTAGTATCAGAGCGGTTAGTCTCAGCTCGGCTCGCGATCCTAGCGTGTGGGCAAATGTCAACTCGGTCTATAC
>BSUD01000014.1:37044-49997 GCA_033239045.1 Fagopyrum esculentum | reverse complement strand
TAAAATATTTTTACTAACAAAAAAAAAAATTTAAAATATACCGATTTTGATTTACTAACATCAAAATTAACCGTATTAGGATCGCACTATTAGCATGCGTCCATTTTCTTTCTATTTTTTCCCCTGAAAAATAAAAACAAACAAAAATTTGGACGCCGGATTATGGCGCCGGCACCCAAAGTAAAAGAAAAATGATTCGACAAAAAGTAATTCTTTTCCTGAAATTCAAAAATTTTTAGAAATTGGGGTGCCGGCTGATGGTGCTGGCGCTTAAATTGAAAAGAGAAAAATAAAATGACGTCAGTGTCTTGCGGATTTAGTTGGTCTTTGTGAGTTTAAGCGTCGTGTATATAACTCGTCCCTTTATTAAATGACATTTTCATATCAAATAGAATTTATTTTGTTATGTATTAAAATTAATCTATCAAGATATAATAATAAAATGGTCAAAAAGATATGATAAACCTGAATTTGGTTGTTGGGTAATGGATGGTTGAAGTTTGGGCAAGTTTTAAGAAGGTCAATGCATTATTGTTTAATTAGATTTACATGGATGAGATCCAAATTAAGATACAGATAATGAACAACTGTAGCTTCTAGGGAAGCTCAAACTTGTTTCAAGATTCCTTTACTCTTTCTGCATTTCTACATTTTAATTGCTTAATTACCACTGATTCAGCTCTAATTAATTACTATATTAATTACATTACAAGCATATGCTCAAGCATTTCTTAATCTTCAAATAAGCTAAAATAATAATTGGTCCAAACATGTTGTAGCCGCTAATCTTGTTTGGATTTATTTGTTATTGTGCTTAATATATGGATTGAAAATGCCCATTAGGGTAAGCATGTCCACGGGTCGGACCCGCCGGGTCGACGGGTTCGGGATGGGTGACCCGGAACCGGACCCGTATAAAAGGCCAACCCGGCGGGTTGGCTCTTTTGAAATAAAACCAGATTTTTTTAAAAACAGAAGAAGAAAATGCATGACCCGCCGGATCGACCCGCCAATGGCTATTTTAGCCGTTGGATCCTATTTTTTTAATTTTTTTTTCCAAAATTTACCGGTGGCGGGTTGACCCGCCGGGTCACGGGTAAGGATCACCTCGACCCTTACCCGTACCCGTGACCCGCCGGATCAAAACCCGTGGACATGCTACATTAGGGGGAGAAATATTAATCTTAGATGGGTCTTTCATTAAATGTCAAAAGCATGCGTATGTATGGATGAAAAAAAGTTGGGTCAATTCACAAAAAAAAAAAAGTCGGGTCATCGGTGGTTAATCACTTTTCTCACCGACCAATGTCTTAATAGAAGTCGTTAAATCAAGTAATATATCGTTAGACTAGATTGACATAATCTCATATAGGTCTAATAAGATATTTTTTGTGTCTGCAATATAAATTAGACCCCTATTAATTTTAAATTACTTTTTAATTCTAAATATCACATAATTAAAGAGTTAAAAGGGTAATTGAGAGTTGAGATTATAAACCGACTCGAAGATCTAATTGAGAGTGTTTGTCGCGTATTCACCACAATCCCATCGTTCTAAAACTTCTTTTTTTCTGTTGAGGATTGTATTCGGTTTGAGTTGTCCGCCGAAGCCATTTAAGTTATTAAATGTATATTAGGGTTCTATACTGACATATGTATATTAGGATTCTCAAAGTTTGTTGCATATCCGAATCTACACAAAGGGTTCGATACCAATTAATGATCCGTTTCGTACATCATTGTTATAGCCATAAGTATATTTTTTTTATTATTGAGAAATAAAAGCTAAATACTAACGGTAAAACCATTTTATGTCATAATTTTCTAATTATAATTTAAATTTTGCAGATTTTTTTAGCGCGCTTACATTTTATTTTTATTTTTACTGTTATTTTGTTCCTCGTCTCCGGCCATAAAAGCCTTTGTCAAATTATCTAGTTTCACTCTTTCTTTTATTAATACATTCATGTAATCATTTTTCTAAACTATAAATTCAAGAATTTTATCTATAGTGAATGTTTCTCAACTATATTGAATTATACCCTTGAAAGCATCAAATTATCTAGGCACGAAGATTAACGAAGAATAGATCGATGATCATTTTTTATCTAATTTTTATATCTCGCTAGTTCTTGAGTAATTTTTAATTGAAAATAAAAACTAAATATTCATGGTAAATTCATTTTTATGTTTATATTTTTTATATTTGAAAACTAAAAGCTAAAGATGTAAAATTCATTTTATGTCATATTTTCCTAATTAGAACTTAAAATTGAAAGAATTTGGTGAAATAAACTTTTTTATAGGCTTTTATTTTGTAGATACCTCTAATTTTTACCACTCTAATTGACTAAACACTATTACTCTATTAAGAGTATATTTACTTAATGAATTTATGTTATGAGTACTCTTAATAAAGTAATAGTGATAAAAGACTTAATTAATCATTTTACCCTTTAAATTTGCATATTTCTTTTAGCGTGCTTATATTTTGCTCTTACTTCTACTATTATTTTGTTCCTTGCCTCTTTTTTTTTTTGATACAAAGTTAAGTAGATGGGATGATCGGAGTCTAGAAACCGTTCTTCCCAAAGCATCCAAACGGATGAGTTCTTCAACATCCTTCGGTAACTCCTTGTCAGGTTCCCACGAATCATATTTGTTTCCCACGGTGGTTTCCTTTGCTTGTTTATCGCCTTAATGAAAGTCAGATTGTCACCCTCAATCTCGATGAATGTAATCCCAATACCAGCGGCCTTTTGAAAGCCCTTTAGAAGAACGAGCACTTCTGCTTCTATAACAAAATCAACAACGCATCGTCCATGACTAGTAGCGAGTGGTACTGCTTGGGAGTTCCGTATGATATATCCAAAAGCGCATTGGTCTGAGGATTTTCTAGCTGCATCAAAATTAAGTTTGGTTCATCCCTCCTTCGGTCTTTGCCACCTAATGTTTTTTGTCCTTTTTGGTTTTTGTTGTTTGGTATTCTTTGGGTTAAGATTTTTGTTTGCTCGTTCCCCGTCATTGATTTGGTTTGTTGACTTTTGGTTCAGTTTGTGGTGCCTTTACTTTATTAAATACAAGTTGATTCCTTGCAATCCAAACATTCCACTAAATCACCACCACTAGTTGTCTTAATTCCGACGAATCTATTTTGTCTTTAAGATAGAGGAGAATATCATTAACTTTCACATTTGTCTAACCATAATCATCGATTTTTGATGAGATTTTGGTATTATCAATATTAAGTATAGTGTAAGGGCACCCAAAGAGCAAGTGTTTCGTATTTTCTGTATGATGGTTACAGAGTTCGCAATGCATCATTACTGGAATTCTTTGTTTGTCTAAGTTTTCTTTCGTTGGGATGTCATCCATGGCCACTTTCCAAAGGAAAAATTTATTTTTGGCATAATATTGATCTCCCATTTTCAAGTTTTATCAGTTGTGACACCAACTTTTCGTTTCAGGATTAGTTCCATAGCAGACTTAGTGGAGTACCAACCTTCTGCATTTGCAACCCAATATAACCTATCTATAATGTCACATTTAGGTAGGTTATAATTTTTAATCTTTTTGATAATATCATTCGGGAGGAGATTCTTTAATTGATTTAGTTGTTGGTGGTTCCAATTTTTATTAGAAATAAATGTGCTTACGAGGGCGGATGATTATATCAATATTTTGTTAGTTATTATGTTTTGCAAAGGTTCCTTGATTACCCATTGATTTTTCCAAATCTAATTGTTTTCAGTCGCCTACTCTCCATCTAATGTCTCAATCAAACTCTTCTCGTAGTTTCACCAATTTTTTCCATTGCCAAGAGATATTTTTTCGGCAATCGTACTTCCATAGACAAGTATCTTTTAGATATTTTTCTCCTATAAGAGTTTCATTTGCAACGCTTTATACATATCTCTAGTTTTCCTAATATTTGTTCCACCAAAAGACTTTGGTTTACAGATCTTATCCCAATTGATGAGTGGATGGAAGTTAGATCCTTATTCCAAAAAAAATTCCTATTTATTTGATCTAGTTCATTATAAATGTTAATAGGGAGCATAAATACTTGCATAATAAAACTAGGTTTGACATTTAAGTTAACTTTTGTTTCTTGCCTCTGGCCATAAAAGCCTTCGCCATAGTCTTAATTTTAATTTTACTTCTTTTCATTTTAATAAATTATTTTTCTAAACTATATATTCAAGAATTTTATCTCTAGTGAATGTTTCTCGACCATATTAAATTACAATTATGAAAGTACAAATCGTCTTACATCTCGCTAATTCTTGAGTAATTTATAATTAAAAATGAAAACTAATTAAATATTCACGATAAATTCATTTTTATGTTCATATATATTTTCCTAATTAAAATATAAACTTTACATATTTATTTTTAGCCTATTTATTCTTTTGGCATTATTTCTATTGTTATTTTGTTTTTGCCATAGCCCATAAGAGCCTTGGTTTAGTCTCGGCTTTAATTTGACTATTTGTTTTAAATACTTTTATGGAATCATTTTTCTAAACTATAGAATTTTTTTTTTATCTCTAGTGAATATTTCTTGATTATATTTTATTACACCCTTACAAGTATCAAATTGGGTAGACAAGGGGTTTAACAAAGAATAGATTGATGATGATTTTTCTGTCCCTTTGCTTTGATCATCTTTACGTCTCTCTAATTCTTGGATATTTCTTAAGGAAAATCTAGATGATTTATTTTTCTACGAGTTTATTTAGGTTTATAAACAACTCATAAATAAATTTTTCAGACCAAGGTTATTTTTATTTGGATGGGGTTATTTTTGCTTAAAATCCGATTTTAACCTTGTGTTTTTCCGTCTCGATATTGTTTGTTCATCCTTGGGTATTCAACGCTATTGTTCGGGTTTTTTAGGGCATAAGTGTCTTTTGAAGTAAAATAAATCGAAAAAATAAACTCTAAGTAAACGGTCTCATGTGGTTTATCTATATAAACTCGTTGGAGAAATAAACGCGAAAATAAACTATAATGTGGTCAATCTACAAGTAAACAGACCCTTAATTTATGCCATTTTCGAATCTGATTCTCAGGTGGCCATTGCTCTTATTAAGAGCGTCATTGCACCTCATCATCCTCTCGTCAGTCTGGTACGTACGTGCCAAGACTATATGAAATATCCAGTTTTGGCATGCCTACCGCGAGGCGAATAAAGTTGCGGATTTTATTGCTAGTTTTGCTTTGAACCTTCCTATTGGATTGAATGTATTGCTTGACCCGCCGGAGGGTGTAGTTGACCTTTTACTTGACGATGTAAGTGGTCGGGCTATCCCCTACTTGAGGACTACTTAACATTCTTTCCTATCAATAAAAGCGCGTCCAGATGCGCCGAATACCACTGACTCTCCCAAAAAAAAAAGAGTGTTCCATAGAGTTTTTGGTTAGATGATACTCATGGCTATGATTGCAACGAGAAGAGAAAAAGGTCGTGAGAGGTCAAAAGAAGCTCCCTGAGCACCGTGCAAACCATACGTCTCGTTACATGTCCCAACTTTATGTCCTATTCTTTTTATTAGCTCACCATTAATTTAAAATAAAAAAATTTCAATCAAACAGAATAATTTATAATTTAGGATGGAGCGAGTGAAACAAGAAGTTGAGTGTTGGAGATAATAAGTTTTTACATCGAAAGTTGTGGACATCTCGAGTATTGTATATAAGGTCGGTGGACTACCCTATACTATTGTTAATTGATTTTAGGATATACTCTGTCGTGTTTATGTGTTGGGTTTGAGCCTAACACGCATGTGCGCTTGTAACACTACCTCCGCTCTACATGATCCATTTGTATCGGACTTTAGTATCAGAGCGGTTAGTCTCAGCTCGGCTCGCGATCCTAGCGTGTGGGCAAATGTCAACTCGGTCTATACTCTAGTTGCATTTGCAGGCGTGTTGGAAATAATAAGTTTTCACATCGAATGTAGAGTCTAGTATACAAGGTCGGTGAACTACTCATTCTATTATCAGTTGGTTTTAGAATAGAACACTATTAGATCTATATATTATGCTTGATCCAAACGCGCATGCACATGCCTCCTCTATGTCTAGTCCATTTGATCGGACTTTGACATTGAGCACATATAATGAGATCGATAAACGATTTGCAAATAATCTAGTTAGAAAGCTTCTGACGCCAAGACAACAATCACGACCAACCCTAAGCATTTTTATGTTTATAACGCGCTAGATGGCTTAGTGTAATATGACATAATACATATGTATCATACACATGGGTAGTGTTAAGTCGTGGGATCCAAAATTGGTTTTCTTGCAAGGATGCCTGTAACTTAAGTGCAATTAGGGTCGTTTATTTTTTGACCGGACTAAATATGGACATAAAAGCTAGTTGAATAGGTGTTGAACCCGCTATTTAGGTAGGTTTGGATCAATTTGTCACCAACCCGGATCACCTATAGTACTTGCTATTTCATTATCTGCTGCATCCTTCCTGTTGGTCCACATGTCATTAATATTAATTAATTTTTTAAAATTAAATTGGGCTAAAAAAAGAATCAAAAGATACGGGTTAACAGACTCCTCTCCTTCTATCGACGTTTCGCCTCCCCTCCCTCGTCGCCGGAGCGCTCCCGCTCTAACCTTTCCTTCCGCCGCCCAAACTTCGACGGAAATCCTCACTGACTTTATCTTCCGCCTTCGTGCCTCGTCGGTCACACTCGCTGCGTCACATCGGACACACTCGTTCATGAAGGTGCCAAGAAACTAGTTGAGGTTCTGGGCTGCAACATCCCTCTTTACTTGCATATGTACACTTAATGTTGTTTTCCCACTATGTATAAATCATCCCTCTTTACTTGTAGATTCAAAGGATAAACATTTTCTTCATCCCCATTAAACGCTTGAAGGATTCAGAGTTCAGTTTCATCATCACCATTGTCATTGCTGTTCACAATATCTAACAATTTCAACAAAGGTAATATACATACATTTATTGAACACTTTCACTGCATCAGACAAGTGAGTTTCATGAATGAGTATTGAAGAATGTCTGCTAACTTGACTTGTAGTTCACGGAGGAATTAGTCCTATTTATTTAACACTTTCATTGCTATCAAACAAGTGAGTTTGTATGATGATATGCATACATTGTTGATATCTTCTCTTACAAATTAAATCTGAAATTTTATTTTCAGCCAACAAGGGCTACTGACAGAACGTAAGAAGGTTATAAGCATCATACTAGTAAAAATTTGGTGATTAATTTGATTCAAAAATATGATTTCATTTTAACTGATCATAGTTTATTGAGCTTGAATGTTCAATTGTTCTTGAAAGAGTGTAAATGTCATTAGTATCAAAAGAATACATACGATTAAAATGATTATTAGTTAGATTTGTAATATCATATCATTAGGAAGCACTAGAAGGTATGGTATGAAATTTATCATCGATGCGGACAATAATTGTAGATCATATTCATATTATATTACATTGACTATTTGAATTTTCTCATGAATCATATAACTTTCCATTGTATTTTCATTATATTTAGAAGATTATGGGTCTACAAGGAACACAAATGAATCGACGTACGTCTAGATTTCGAGCAAGATTCAGGCTTGGAAAAATCTTGCTTAAACGATGACACAATGGAAGCGTTACATTCTAAGATATCGGAGGATATTATTCCAAAAGTTGGTACGGAGTTTGAAACCGAGCAGCCCGGATCACCTATAGCACTTGCTATTTCATTGTCTGCTACATCCTTATTATTGGTCCACATTTCATTAATATTAATTAATTTTTTTTAATTAAATTGGGCTAAAAAAAGAATCAAAAGATAACGGGTTAATAGAGAAAGCATCCCTCTTTACTTGTAGATGGCTTAGTGTAATATGACATAATACATGTGTATCATACACATGGGTAGTGATAAGTCGTGGAATCCAAAATTGGTTTTTTTGCAAGGATGCCTGTAACTTAAGTGCAATTAGGGTCGTTTATTTTTTGACCGAACTGAATATGGACGTAAAAGCTAAAGTTGAATAGGAGTTGAACCCCCTATTTAGGTAGGTTTGGATCAATCTGTCAAATTTTAAATGGTCTAATCTATATATATTACTAAAACTGCTCTCTTTTTGCCCACATGTCAGCTCCTAAAGCAATCCACCTCAACATTTTTTCTATTTATTTACAACAATGCCACTCAATAATTATAGATTTGCCATTCCTTAAAAATTGTTCATATTTACATTACACCTCAGCCTAATCATTTACACATCTGCCTATTTATATACACCTCAGCCTAATCATTTACCAAAAAATATCATAGCCCAGCCTAATCATTTACCAAAAAAATATCAAACCTGCTCCAAACTATAAACAAGCTTTTACACATCCGCCTATTTATATACACATATTCCTAATTTTTACCAACAAAATATCAAACATGCTCAAACCTACTTCAATCTGTTTATATACACACCAACCTAATCATTTACACATCTGCCTATTTATATACACATCATCATATTTACAATACATATCAACCTAATCATTTACACATCCGCCTATTTATATACACATATTCCTAATTACATTACACATCAGCCTAATCATTTACACAATCATCGCGTAAACAGAAATTAAAGCTAAACTCATAAAATAAAAAAAATAAAGACGTAATCTTATTGCTCGGTTGATCTTGATTGTCCGGTTGTCGTTTTCCCACCGTTCTAAACTCACAACTGAATTGGAAAGTATAAACACTTGCATCCTGTAAACATATTTTAAAGCTAAACTCAATAAAACAAAAAATTAAATATATAATCTTAAATGGTAACAAACCAAAATTAAATTATCAAAATAGAATCAAAATTGAGCTGGAAAGTATAAATATCTACAGATTTTGTCAACGGATTTTCTCAACAATTTTGTTATACTAACAAACCAAAATCAAATTATCAAAACAGATCACAATAATAGATTATTCCCAAATCGTACTCATCAGATTTTATTAGCTAAAATTATTGAGAAAATCAGTATATAAGTAAATTGATGCTCGTGATGTACATTCACAACTCATTTTAGTCAGCCACTGATACACAAGACACTCAAGGTAAACTCAGTCAATTTTGTTTGTGTTTTATTTTTCCATTATAGATTTGATGAAGAATGTTAACGGAACTGACTGATACACAACTCAGTTCAATTTCAATCGATTGATACAGTTTTATAATTTCTATACAATAGAATTCCTGAATCAATTCTTACATTTTAACAGAGGATACCAATAATGAAGGAGTTTTACACACTTGATGAATTGAAGGCCAACAATTCAATAAGTTGGAAAATTCAGGTTCGAGTAAGCCATGTATGGAAGGTCCCGGTTTATAAAAGGTCGTAAGAAAGCCACTCATTGGATATTCTTCTTATTGATGAAAAAGTATGTATATTCATATATTTACTAACTAATGAGTAAATGAGTTTAAATTAAATGTACTAATACTGTTGATTATGTTTTCAGGGCAATAGAATACACGCTTCAATTGGCAAGAAATTTGTGCATAACTTTTATCATATTACTGATGGATCAACCTACAATGTTGGCAATTTCTTTGTTTCAACTTATCTAACAGCTTTGAAATATAGTCAATTTCCATACAAGATTGTCTGTCACAACGGAACTTATTTCAAGGAAATTGAGAAACCTGAGTTTATCCGGCATTCATTTAATTTTGTTGATTTTGACACCATTATCAACAATAACAATGACTCAAAGATCTTGGTTGGTAAGAATTCTTTTAATATATCATTTTTATGATATATTTCACCACACAAAAGATCTTAATTGTCATACTACTTTCTATCATCAATGTCTGTAGTCTTGAACATATTTATATACTTACTACCTTTTTCTTATGTTTTACTTGCATAGATACCATATGTCAAGTGATCTAATTTCTTCTCTCAACATTCCCACACCTATAATTCCACCGAGTTACACTATTTCTGATGTATTTTTAACTCAAAATTCCAGGAAGACTATTGCAGAGATACTTGAAATTCAAGAGGTACATTTCATCTAAAAATAATTTAAGGTGTTTAAGATCAATTTAGATCAATTTCAATGCAATCAATTAGCCTTACATGTTCAGCATAGAGGTCAATATACTTGCTTGTACTCAAGACACAAATCGGTAATGCCTCTTTCATGACAATTGTTTTCAAGCTGAGAACCCCAGGATTTGTACATGTATCAAATAAGGAATGCGGTTTAGTAACTGAAACAAAGCTGGTACGAACCCAATCTAAAATTTATATCAAATTTTATAATACTAACTATTATTTTTATCACCTTTCACTTATCGTTTACTTTCAGGCTTACTATTTGCGCGGTTGCTTTTCAAATAACTACAATCAAAACAGAAAACAATCTAAATATATGGTATCATCAAAAAAAATTTGATAGGCCCCAGGTTGTTTAGAAAAATAACCGTAGAGTATGATATTAGTCCATATTAATCAGTTTAGCACAGTAGATTCATAGAGTTATTAAAAAAAATTCAAAAAAATATTTATAAGATTTGTTTAATCCAATATAGTTTTAGGCTATATATATATATATATATATATTTAAGAAATGTTACTTAAAAAGAAAATCAAATATCAATTGATAGCACCGAATTTAGATTCATAGAGTTGTTAAAGAAATCTTCAAAAAATCTTTGCAAGATTTTATTAATCCAGAACAGTTTTAGGTTATTTATATTCAAGCAATGTTAGTTTTCAGAAATTCACAAATCAATTGATAACACGGATTTTTCATCAGCAAGTTCTTGGACATTGATGGTCCATCCACAAAATTAATCAGAGGTAAGTTTTGTAAACTCGACTGCTTAGATTTAACTTGTATTTTGATTTATGAGTAAAAAATTTATCATGATCCCTGAATGTAAAAAGTTTCGAATCTACATCTATAAACGTACCTGATATATATTAAACCGGTGGAATTGTAGCACCAAGATCATCTTTATGCGGACCATTTCCATCATTCACAATCAGAAACTTGTATAGATAACAATGCAAAATCGGCTGAGTAGGATAAGGGTTTGTAGTTGAGAGGGTTTCTTACACGATTAGGGATTGACGGCTGGAAATAGGTTAAAAGTATCATGTTGTAAGATAGGTTTAGTTGATGCTTTTTCTTTTTTTGTTTCAGCTGGCCCGAATAACTAAAGGCCCATATTATTTGCAGGCCCATCTCATTCATTTTATAGGTTTAATTGGTGGGGGTTTTGTGTTGTTTCAGCTGGCCCAAATAATGCCACAGGCCCATATTATTTACAAGCTCAACTCTTTTTAACTAACAAATAACAAAACTAAAAGCCCATCTGGATATAGTTATTTGAATAGTCCGAGATTATTATTGATCCATAATCATTAACCAGCATATTAAGAGGTGTTTTAAATTCAAAAAATGAAAATTATATAGATATTCATTAAATATACCATATATAATTTGATTTACATCAAAACTTTTATTAATTTATTGTAGATACATATATGACAATAAATATAATAAACATTATATATACATATAATAGCATTATTTGATTTAAATTTAGCTAACTATTATATCTATACGCATTTTATTAATCAATTATTAATTTATTTATACCAGATTATATTTGATGCATTCATCTACAAAAGAAAATCGTGTTAAGAGAAAATGGCTACTTATAGAACAACGGCAAAGGAAACGTCCTACTAATCCTGGTGAGAGTGTATATATGTATATATATATATATAAATATATTTTAGACATATAACACATATACTTGAATAATATTATTATATTTTGTAGGTGAATGCTCTCAACAAAGGAGATTTAATATTGATTCACACCGGTCAACATTGTTACATTTTAAGCGATTGTTATATGGGTTTAATAATAGTACATTAGTTGGATCAAAATAGATTGCTTTCCTTTTTTTAATTTTAAATACATACGTAATCTCGATAAACACGAGACTAAAATATAGATGCTACAAATTAATAATTTAGGACGAATACTGGTGCAAGTTTCATATTATCATATATAACTTTTCTAAACACAATCAATGACAGTGAACAATTTAATGTTCAAATTTGATTTATTTTTAAGACAATTTAAATAATCATAGTTGTAATAAATTTTTAAAAACAACGGCAAAGAAAAATGTAGTATATCAGGTAATATATATATATATTACCCATATCCCAAATAATAACATTATAAAATAATAACATTATTGTTTTTTATGTAAAATTCTCTATATATTTGTTAGTATAGAACATATACTTATTTTAAAATATTTTTTTAATTAACCCGTGTAAGGCACGGGCACTACACTAGTTTTAGGTCTAAAATACTCCAAAAATTATAAAAAACGAAAATTTGATACATTCGGTTTGGGACCGAACTTGAATACCAAGGTGCCGTCTTGTAAAAAAAATTGATTCCATTATATTACATGGCACATATATTTATTTATTTTTAATAAAAAGGAATTTAAGGCCCCAGAAAAACTGTTGACTCGAGATGTTCAAACCTTCTTCTGAAATAGGTAGGTTTGTTCTGTTTTGTTTTGTAGTTGAATATTATGTGTAATACATACCGGTTGAGGAGGTTCCTTGTAGAGAGAAGAGAAGGGAAAAATTTTGTCCATTTTTTTGTACTACTTGTGTCAAAGTCTGATACAGACGGAGCATAGAGTGGGGAGCGTGCGTATCCGAGCGCACATTCACATTAGACTCAATCCCAACTCATAAATCCGATGAAGTTTCATCAGAAAACCAATTGACAATAAGAGTAGTAGCCCACCGATCTTATATACTTAACTCTGAATGTCTCCAACTTTCGATGGGATAACTTATTACCTCTAACAACATGTTCAAAAAAAAAAAAAAAA
>BSUD01000014.1:0-36872 GCA_033239045.1 Fagopyrum esculentum | reverse complement strand
AAAAAAAAAAGAACGGATGATCATCGTCAGTTCATCACCATATATATTTCGTAATCAAACCAAGATCATTTTCACAAAAAAAAAAATCAATCCACCATCATTCCAAGGTACTTTGTGTACCCGTTATTAAGATTAATAAATAGACATATAAGGATAAAGCACACGCAGTCACCGCCTTTTCTATGTGCATATTATATTGCATAGTATTATTACAAAAGGCTCTAAGCATGCATGAGCTCAACCCAGTTTTGTGTAGTAGGAGTTTGGAGAACTAGAAAGCAGCCGACGCGGTGAAAGCAATGCAAGGTACCTCGGTGATGCAACAGCCTCCCCACGTTGGCATCTCAAAGACAACGCCTCCCTCTCAACTACATCCTTGCGGCTGCTTACAGTCAAGTGCTTCTTAAACCACGAACCCTTCTTTCCCTTTTTCTCTTTCTCGTTTCTCCAATGCAAGTACTGCTTAACTGCATGCAAACCCATCTCCGCCACCTCAAGAGGCGGAGAAACCAAAGGATTGCCCTCGACACACAACTTTTGGAGGCTCGAGGAGGCGAGTGAGGTTGGTAGGGTTTTGATCTTGTTGTAGCCGATGTCGAGTTCAACAAGAGATGGTAAGAGGCCGATTGAGGAGGGTAGTTTTTCCATGTAGTGAAAGTTTTGGCTAATGTTGAGGACTCCGAGATTCACCATGTTGTGTAAGTCCTCCGGAAGTGATCGGAGACGGTTCAGGCGAACGTCTAGGGTGTGTAGCAAGGTTAGATGGGATGTCGAGTAGGGTAGTAATGTGATTTTGTTCGAGTTTATGGATAGTTTCTTTAGGTTTATGAGTTCAAATCCGATTGTTTCGGGTAATCCGATGAGGTTGTTGAAGTTGGCATTCACTTCCTCCAAGTTTCTGCTCGTGCAAAGAAAAATGGATAAACTCATTTAGTAAATATATTCTTATTTAACCCAATTATCTTATCTAGAAAAATTATATATATGGAAAATATCAATAATTTAATTTAAGAGATACTTGTTTTTTGTTGTAGATGGAAAAATATCAGTAATTTAAGGCTGTGCATATGATAATTCGAACAATAATACTCCATTAGAGCCATTTCAATGAATTAATTAATGAAAATATATTTTTTTTGGGTAGAAAGTAAATGAGAATATTATTTCCCGTCCCATATTGGTTAATCTATACCACAATTAAGTAAGAAACTAAAATTTTGAAAAAGGGGAAATGAATCTAACCTGCAATTCTCGATTGTTTTGGGGATCGAACGAAGAAGATTACCGGATACATTCAAAAGTTTAAGCATGGTTGAACATCCAATGGAGTTTGGAAGCCATTTGAGCTGGTTTGAGTGCACATCCAGCACCACCACGTTCACCAATCTCGCCATTACCGGCTCCGGAATATTCTAATATTCAAAACACAAAATCAAACTTTCAAGCAATCTACTGATCGATGGACTTGACGTGAAATCCGTAAATGAAAATGAAATTCGTAAGAATTAGTACCTTGAGATTGTTGTTGGAGAGGTTGAGCTTGCTGATTGCAGCTGGATTGATGGAATTAGGGTTTTCAGGAACATTATCAAGTGATGAGGCACTCAAATCAACTGTTTCAAACCTTGTTGCTTCATCTTTATCTTCGCCGCCTCTAATGGAATGAGAAGAAGTATCTTTTTGATGACGAAGATGAGAATTCCGTTTGCTGAATTTTCTCAGGCTTGCTTCTTTTGGAGTATTCATGGCATCTCTTTAGCAGATTTTGAGTTTTTCTTGTTCGTAATGTTGTTACCAGAGATGAGGGCAAGAAGAAGAGTAAGGGAGTATATAAAGGAGGAGCTAGGCCGGAGTGCGTACCGTACGCAAAACAAGAAAGCTTAAGGACATACACGTGGAGATTAGCGGGCAGTCGGGCCCTACACAGCTGCAATTGCAAAGCCCGTTTTCAAAAAGTCAACGGCCTTAGTAACGGTTACTGACCGTTTTTTCATTTATAACTGCTAATTATATGCGTTTGATATTTTATGAATCAAATCATCTATGAAACCTATTTTATTGGAGCTTATAAAAAACAAAAATCAGTCCGAGGTCTTTCGACTCTTTCCCGGTTCTGGATCGGATCAATTTTGCAAAAACCTATTTATTTGCATCTTAGGGGATAGATGTTTAGGCGAAATCTATCTAATAGTCACCACAACTACACACAATAGTTGTAGGATTCTCAACTATGCATATGAAGTGCGTAGTTGTATAGTGTATACTAAATAAGTAAATAGATTGAGACATATAGTTATAAGGAGGTTCAATGCATGTCACTTGAGGTATTTTTACTCTCATGTATCAAGAGATTCGATGTGCAAATTCTCGCAACTCCAATATCAACTTCTTTTGTAAAAAGTAAATAGGTCCAATTAGGATCGGCTGGAATGACCATTGTCTTGTCTCGATGTTGGTATTTGTATGGCTTGTGAGTGTCTTAGGGTCCGTTTGGTATTGATCTACAAATTCTCGCAACTCTCATATTCGGTGTTTGGTATTTTAGTATATACTGATATTTCGGAAGGTATCGGTCTTTCCCCTTACGGTTCTCCTCTTCTCGATTTCTCTCATCCTCCATTTATCTCCTCTTCTCCCATACTCGTCCCTCCTTCCCTCTCCAATTCGTGTGAGCTTCTCCTCCATCGAAATTCCTCTTTCTCATGTAACTTATTATCTTTCTCCTTTTCTTTCGTTGATTTGAAAGTTTCTCAGATTTAGGGTTTGTGAAAATCCCTCTTTCTTGCTCTCTTCTCTCATCCTTCATCTACCCGTTGTTTTGCAACGGAATTCTCAAGGTTGGTTTTGGACTATATTGGACTTCGTAATAAGCTGACGAAGTTTGATGCCCAAATCTTGATATATTGCAACATACCAAACAAGGATATCAAATATCAATTAAATTCTCCTATCTTGATACACCATGCGTTATAAATGAAATCAGGATATCAATACCAAATGATCCTTAGTCTATTGACGTTTTTTTGGAGGTGAACGGGCCTTACATAAGTGCTTGCGCCGATGTATGTATATGTTTACTTTGGGGGTAGTTGGTACGTTAGGATGTTCGGAATCCTCTTTGAAATACACCGTTTGATCTCTTGAACCATTGACTGATTGTCATGTACATATACGCTATTATGCTATTCTGAGTGGACTTCCAACAAACCCAATTATACTCCTTTATTTTAATTTTTTTTAAGAATTTACTTTTACCCCGTAAATACTTATCACCGAAAAAACATGTCATTAGAAACTTCTCAAGTAAAATAATATCGTCAACATACATAAAAAGATATCATCAAATACTAGTAATAAAAATCATATTTGTAATTAAATATTTTATTCTAAGATTGTTTTGTAACATATAAATATCACCGGAATATTATTGATGCCATCAATAGGAATTGTGGTGTCAGCTCAGAGTTGTCAAAAGTTCACTTGATCCGTGAAATCGATCCGAATGACCCGATTATTTGAAATAAGCCGACTCAAATGACTCGATAGCCAAAAGTAACCCGACCTGAATGACCTGATAGTTTATAGTAACATAATAAGTAACCCGGCCCGAATGAACCGATAACCTGAAGTAACCCAACCGTTTGCCCGAAGTAACCCGAACAAAATGACCCGACAATCCCGTCTATTTTAATGCATACAAAAAGGCTAATTTATGTTACATTGATAATTTTGAGTTAAATCTTATATCTATTAAAACATAAGTCTCTATTGCCACGTGTCAACGCCATGTTTCTCGAAGCCTAAAAAATTATTTTAAAAAGTGATTTCTAAATGTTAATTTAATTGAAAAATTAATTTCTAAATTTCTTTAAAAATATTTAAATAAATATTTTTATAAAAATAATTTTTAAACTTTACGGATTTTTTTTACCAACAAGTATATCTTAACAACATCAATTTAAAAATATAATTAATTAGAAGAGATAAGTACTTAAAAGAGAATTAAAAATCATAATAATGATTATAATTTTATTCTCCGGATTTCATTTTACAAATATATATATATATATATATATATATATATATATATATATATATATATATATATATATATATATATATATATATATATGTATATATATATATATATATATTATTTTATATTTATTAAAACTCAACCCGCACAAAGTGCGGGTAATACACTAGTTGGTAATTATTTACATGATTTATTAAGAGAAAAAATAGATAAAATATACCTACAAGTAGTGTGATTTAAAAAAATAAGTTAGTCATGCACCTACCTATATTTTTTAATGCCCAAATCGAAAGATTTACCATATTAAAGTATTAAAGACGTTGATTTTGACTCATAATGAAAGTTAATGTAAATCAATGTTTTCACGTCGAAAGCAATTGCAAAAATAAAATTAACATTTTCACACTAGAAAGTCAACGTAAACAAGTCGTTTTTAACTTGATTATCACTACAGTTAACTTTTATTTACGTAGGATATTATGGGTCTATTTGGTATTAAATTATAGGAGATAGGCGAGAATTATTGGAGATTATGTTTGAGAGTTGTTTAATATTAGACGATGTTTAAGAATTGTATCATTATCAATGATGATTGTAAGCCGAGTCTTTCATTTTTGTCGCTACTTTTTGTTATGAAAAAAATACAGCTGAGGGTTGAAGTTCCGTCCATGCCGTGATCGAAGAAAGAAAACTATCGAGCGCGATCAGACACCGGGAGCTCTCCTATCTCGCCCACTCGCCCCAATTATCATCGTTGAAAATGCCTCTCTTCCCTCTATCATCTTCTTCCTCTGTCGCTTCATCCCTGAAATTTAAAGGTCGGGTATGTGCTCATACTCCGTCTCCCATGACAACCGTCAACGGAAATGCTGACCTTCGCGTTCCCGGTCGCTCTGAAATCAGGTTCGGCTTGCCTAGTAAAGGTCGCATGGCTAGCGATACGCTTCAACTTCTCAAGGTTCTTGGCTCGATCTCACAGTTTCTTTCAAATTTGACAATCGTTTTTAGTTTTCTTTGTGGTTTCGGTTTGTGATTAGGACTGTCAATTATCGGTCAAGCAAATGAACCCTCGTCAATACGTTGCTCAAATTCCCCAGGTTTGTTTCCGTTGTTTGGTTAATTGAGGCGTGAACTGATCATTCATATTCACATTCTTTGGTTTTTATTTATTCGCCTTCCATAAATTTCACTTGATTTTCTTGTGAGGGTTTGCCCCTAGGATCGAAACTTGACTGTTTTGGGACTCGGTTGTAACTTCATCTTTATGGATTCAGCTTCAACTAGTAAATAAAATTTTCATGTCTGTGTTTTGATATTTACTGATGAGGGGACAGTTTTCTACGAAATTAACTTGGATCGTCCGGAAAACTGAGTGTGAGGTTTTCAACAACAAGTGAAATCTTTAAGCTAGCCAGTCAAACAATATAGTGTACTGAGCTGTGAAACTATCTCTAGGGAAAACTCATTAATCATAATAGATGTCAATTATTTAAATTTTCTTCTTCGGAGATCTTTTTCTACTGATTTAGTTTGATCTTTGAGCTTATCTGATCATCGTAATTTAATGATCAGTTGATCATGGGAACGTATGGACATTTCATTTAATACAGTTTTATGAAGTGATAACAGCCGCATCATCTACATAAGGTTGATTGAGGCTAATTCACTGTGAGCTGTCCGCTAAAAGCTGTTTGTTTATGTAATTGATGCAGCTACAAAACTTGGAAGTTTGGTTTCAGCGGCCCAAAGACATTATACGGAAGTTGTTATCAGGGGACTTGGATCTTGGCATTGTGGGGCTTGATACAGTCAATGAATATGGACAGGTGATTTGTTGCTTGTAGTTGAATGAAATTTAAATTTCTTTACTTCCTTTTTCATAAGGCTAAGGCACAGAGCTGAACTCTTAAAGTGTTTTCTAGGAAAGTGAAGATCTTATCATTGTTCATGATGCTCTTGAGTATGGGGAATGCAGGTTATCACTAGCAGTAAGTTTCTATTGCATTTTCAAAAAATTTGAGCATACACTTGTCTGATAGAGTACTGATATCCAAGTGCTGATTATTCTTGTTGGACTCAGATACCCAAATATGGGATTTTTGAAAATATAAATTCTCTGACGGAGCTTGCTGAAATGCCTCAATGGACATCTGAGGAACCTCTTCGAGTTGCCACTGGTTTTACTAATGTATGATAGTTATCTTTGTGATCTACGGAATCTACCTTTCTATTTTCTTAGATTAGGACAAATATTTGGAAGTCAATGGTAATTGTTCTTATCATTATGTTTGTGCAGCTGGGTCCGAAATTCATGAAAGAGAATGGACTTCAGCATGTTACCTTTTCAACTGCTGATGGTGCTCTAGAGGCAGCTCCTGCAGTAAGAATAAATTTATGCAGGGACATTATAGTTACTGACCAATATGAATAAAAAAGTTGTCACTAGGCCGTCTAGGCATTAGTTGAACATAAATTTTGGCCCAGTGCATGAAGTAGCTTTCAACTGCTCATGTTTGTTAGATGGGGATAGCTGATGCCATTTTGGACCTTGTAAGCAGTGGGACTACCCTAAGAGAGAATAACTTGAAAGAAATCAAAGGAGGTGTTGTACTGCAGAGCCAGGTACGTCAACGGTAACATTGATCTTCAGAGGATATCATATTTTCAAAACGCTTTAGGTTTATACAGTTCAAAACAATCAGTTTTGTAACTTTTGTTCTTCAAGTTGAATATCGGATTATTCTCAGGCTGTACTAGTTGCAAGCAAGAAATCATTGACACAAGGAAAAGGTGTTCTGGATGCAACACATGAGATACTAGAAAGATTGGAGGCACGTTTGATGGCTAGTGGTCAGTTCATGGTAGGAATGTAGTTCATTTTACTTGAATTTCCTTATTTTTTGACATTCTGTGGTGAATTTGCTTTCGGTTATTTTCTTGGGTTACTATTTGGTGAAAGGTACTAGCAAACATGCGAGGAAATAGCACTGAGGAAGTTGCCGAGCGAATATTGAACCAAACCGCTTTATCTGGATTGCAGGTGTTTTATATTGACAATACATATAATATCAGCAAGTCTTGATACATGTTTGCTACATGGATGCTGACCTTTCACTTTGCCTTGACAAATATTCTCCAGGGTCCCACTATTAGTCCTGTCTTCAGCAAACAAACTGGAGAGAGTAGTCCAGACTATTATGCCATAGTTATTTGTGTTCCTAAAAAATCTCTTTACAAATCTGTTCAGCAACTGAGAGCGGTAAGAATTCTACCTTCAGCAATCTTAGCACACAATGCACTCACATTGTTTAAAAACATTATATATTGAAAGAATGATGGAGTATGTGAAGATATGCTTAAACAATCATTTATCATATACAAATATGTCCAATTCAGAATTATCCGAATTTCTGCATTCTTTTGTAAGAATATCAATATATTATCTTGTTTTGTTTAGGATAATTTAGATTTGATAATATTATCATTATTCTCTTGTAATCTCATATATATAGGATCATAATAAAGTTGATATGAGCGTGGATATATTTCACCATCATCTATCATCTTGTTTCCTTATTTATAAGATGGATGTTGAAAATGATAGAATTTTCTCACTTCAGTTGCCTCTTTCCAAACAACCACATACACAGTATCAGGCTTGCACAATCTTCATCAAACCTAAAGCACAACCCTGCGTCGTCTGTGGCAAATCATGGCTGACGACTCACCACCAGCGCCCACACTGGCTTTCCCTATTACCTTAATCCTTGGGATAACCCCGGCCTCAATATATGTCCGCCTTTACTCAAAGGAGACAATTTCTCAGAATGGGATATTGCAATGAAAAACGTCTTTTCTAAGAAATGCAAACTGGGCTTTCTTGATGGCTCTGTTCAGCAGCCAGATGCTGCCTCCTCAGACTTGAGTTATAGGAAGAGTGTCAATTTGATGCTAATTGGATGGGCCATGGCCTCCATTGATCCATCTCTTTGTTAAAGCGTCACCTATTTCCCTACTGTCAGGCTTTATGGGATGATCTTGAGCATCCTTCTCCGCTGGGAAGGGTCTTCGCCGTTTTCAGCTGCATTCTGAACTAGCTCGCAGCAGCGAAGATGGTCAAACCATCGCTGATACTTTGGCCTACTTAAGAAGCTTTGGGACGAGTTGACCTATCTAACCTCGTCTGAAATCTGTACCTGCGGCAACTTCATCGCTGAACGGAAGGAAGAAACGGAGGAAGGTTGCTGAAACACCTACATATGTTCAGCTTCAAACAGTCCTACAATGATTACTCCTGTTCTTCTTATCTCGGTTCAGGATATTTCTTCATTTCCTGGCTTACATGGATGATCTCATACTTGTAAGGAACCACTTAACATCTATTGTTTGGTTCAAAAATTACCTCATCATTACTTTTACATGAAGAATCTCGGTCCATTATTTTCTAGGAATTGAAATATCAAGTACATCCTCTGGCACATCTATCTGTCACAAGAGAAGTACATCCTTGATATCCTTATGCCAGGATTTTTTTTCCCTATGGAACACGGTTCACAAACCGGCTATAGACACTGGTACCCTATTCCTAATATAGACCAATACCGAGACTTGGTGGGACATCTCTTATACCTAACACTTGATGGCACATCTCTTATACCTAACTATTACCTGTCCCGACCTTTGTTATTCGGTGCACATTCTAGCTCAACTCGTGTAGGCGCCCTAGCTAATAGACTCATTGCTTTGCAACATAACGGGTTCTTAAATACCTCAGGGGTGCACCACTTGAGGGGCATTGAGAATTATAGGTATATCTGTTAATTCAGCTGCTTGATTTTATAGAATTCAATGAGTAATGTATATTTATAGGCTCATAATCAAAGCCAAATTCTTCCACAATAGCTGTGGAAGTGAAGACGCAGACACTGAAACTGTAGATAATTGAAGGATGTTGGCTCATAACCAAATGGACCTTGTTTTGAAATTATAACAGTGAACATAAATATATTCATGATTCATATTAAGTGACCTGACATACATCTTTAAATTCTGTGGTTACAGATTGGTGGCAGTGGAGTTCTCGTCTCCCCTCTAACCTACATATTTGATGAAGAAACTCTGAGATGGCGTGAATTGCTCACTAAACTTGGTTTGTAAATCGTCAGATAAAGTGGGCTGAAGAACTATTATGAAAAAAGCCAAAGCTAAGCAGGTTGGGTAAAATTTATATTTTGTGTCTTCACTTATCTTTCAAACACATATATCGTAATTTATAATATCAAAAAAATGAACGTATGGGCTATCAAAATGAAAAATTCGAAACATTTTTTAATTTTGATAGCCAAACTCGGCAATTCCTTATATACGTCCCGCCTGTGAACTGCAAGCAAAACAGTAACTGATTTTGGCCCCTACATCCTGTCCAAAGGCAATTCAGATGACTCGGATCATCAGCACCTTTGCGCTGTAATTGGCGCCATGACGCAGACCCCATTGTGTAGGAGGGAACTGATTTTGGCGCCTCCACTGTCTCCTTGAGGGCAAAGATTGTGTTCCTGAGATGTAATGCTGTGGTTCTTGATGTGCCAGACTTACCTGTGTGGAACCAAACTGTAATGCTGTGGTTCTTTACGTATCTATTTTATTTAGAAAATTTATTGCTTTTGTCATATGTTCTTTCATTTGAACTGTTTGGGAACACACTGAAGGAGTTGGGAGATATGCAAAAGCTGTCAGATGAAGATTTCCTTACAGGAAGCAGCTGCATTATATACCCTTAAATGTACTGAAATTTGACGTTACCATTTTATCTTGCTAATGATAAACTAAAATCCCTGTGGACTGCCCTGGTGGAGTCTCTAGAACCAACAACTCAAGGAGCATTCGATTGAGATTAGATTAGTGGGCAGCACTTGTCAAGTAATCAATTGAGCTGCAATATTTTTGCTATGGTTCCAATTCTCTTTTGGAAAGTAATGCTTGTCTTAATATGCAGCTTCGTGACCGTGTGGGATCTTCTCTGGGAGCAAACGGGCCTGAAAAGTTTTAGCTATCATCCCTCTTTATATGGAAGCCGACAGTGGCAGAGACAAGGATATATTTGAAGAGGACTAAACGGCTTCAAATATTTAATCCTGAAATAGCGATAAAATAGTTCATTACTAAGAACAAAAGTTTAGTACAACAAAAGAGTCCACTACTATAAATGGGGCAAATCCCTCTTTCGAGATCTCATACTCTAAAATGTTCGAATGATAACTTCATTGTTTGTGCTTTTGAAAACTTCTTTGTCGATATAACAAACCAAACTGTCACTGAAAAATTCATCTCCCATCTTGTTGTGTAAATCTATCTTGATTATACACAACCGGTAACACTAAACTCAACTCTATAAGACGATATACCAAATGAAACACTGTGTGAAATCCCTTCTCAACCATCATCTTAGAAATATCTTCAATATTTTGCAACATAGAATAATCTTCACCTCTCCTCATTTCAAAAATCCAGAACTCAAGTTGTCCTTTAAGCTCCATCTGCTCACAAATTGAGAAATCTTGTGGATATAACTTTGCAAGTTGAAGTAGTTTCTCCACACTGAAATTGGAGAACATATTCTTAGGATCAAGACATCCTATACAAGTTAGTAATTTTGTTGTTGACTCACTGAATCGATTCTCCATCTCTGTATCAATTTGATCAATAACCTACAAATGTAGCATAACATTAATTTGATAAAAATACTAGTTTAATAGTCAATCGAGACTTAACAAATTACCTGACAAAAAATTTCCGCTTTGAAGTGATGGTAGTTTGTTGTACCATTTCCATTACGTCTAGAGCGACGATTTGTAGCAAGATGATTCATGTCAAGAATCATAATATTGTGTTTAGTACAAAAATCATTGACTTCTCCAATCAACTGATCCCATCCATTATTCCTCAAATCTTGAAACTTCAATTTACAGCTTTGAACGAGATCAACAATGACAATAATATTTTGCTCTTTTTGTTGCAAACATTGTGACAACATACTTGTCACTGCCAACACTTTATTCATCAAGTGAGCGATAAAAATAAAACTATAACTCTCCATCTTTTCCGCCAAACTACCAGCACTGCCCCGAGTTTTCTCATCAGTGCCCTCATCAAATATATTGTCTAGCACTTTAAGAGTTGAGTTCCACAAAGAAAGAATACGGACAATGGTTGTATCGGGAGAGCCCCATCGTGTAGACCTAGGCCGAGTTAAATCACTTTTTTGATTGTTTCCACTCCCTTTTGTAATGTCATCATTTTTCAACCTCTCCACCATTTCTTCATGTTGTCTTTGTCGAAACTCATCTTTTCTCTTACAAGAAGCTCCAACCATGTTAGTAATCGCAGAAAGATATTCAAAGAAATCACTCACAAATTGATTTTTTTGTGAAACGGACACCATCACAAGTTGTAGTTGTTGAGCAAAACAATGAACATACCATGCCCAAGGATTTTCTTTTAAGATAAGAGTCTTCAATCCATTAAACTCACTTCGTATATTAGAAGTTCCATCGTATCCTTGACCTCTCATCTTATATATGGACAGTTCATGTTTAGCAAAAAACTCATCAATGCCACGTTTCAAAAATAAAGCGGTTGTATCAACAACATGAACAACTCCGAGAAAGCGCTCAACCACTACTCCACGGCTATTAACATATCTTACGGCAATCGACATTTTCCCTTTGACAGAACCGTCACGAGCTACATCAATCAACAGAGAAAAGAACTTATCTCCAATATCACTAATTATGTTTTTTGTTGTCTCTGATGTACTCGCACTACCAGTACTAAATTCACAAGTTGAATCACGAAAACTTTCCATTCGAGCTCTTTTAACATCATTTCCATTTGATGCACCAACGTTCACCCTAGGAGTTGAACTTGAATATTCATCGCTTGGAATCGATGCCTTCTTTCGAATGAGATACTTGTTCATATTACTAAATCCTATTCATATAATTAACAAATTTAGTTCAAACACAATAGAATTTTTAAAACCTTAAATATTCGACTTAACAAATTTAACCTAATTCACTACTAACTATTCAATTTAATCAACAAATTTTAACCTAAATTTCAATTCAATAAACAAATATCAACAAATTTAACCTAACTTTTCAATTCAATCATTAAACCTTGATATAAATCTACAACTAACTAATTTTCAATCAACTTAACAAATAACAACTAAAAACTGACTGATAATTAATAAATAATAGTTTCAGAGATACTAACCTTGATTTACCGAAACACAGAGAGCTAGAGAGTGGCTGAGAGTGGCTGAGAGCAGCTGAGCAGCCGCACCGCACAGGAGGGAGAGTCTGGAGAAGCAGGCGCCAAGAGGAGTCGGCGGAGGCAGTCGGCAGAGGAGCGACGGGGATGACCGGCGGGGTGACTGGGTCTGGGTGAGGTGCGATACAGCGCCACAACGGGGGATTTTGAGGAGGGGGTTCTGAACAGCGGCGGGGTTCTGATTTCTTTCTTTTGCTCATCTGTTGATATGTTTGGAAGGTATTTATCAAAACGACGTCGTTTTGAAAGTTTTTTTTAACCCTACGAACGACGTCGTTGGGGGCACCTTCCCCTTGGCTCCGCCACTGGAAGCCGACGACTTGTCTCAGGCCAACGTGTAGGTATTACCAATATTGAAGCAATATACATTGGTGGGAGCTTAAGATTCTATGTGGAACAAATCTTAGACATGGTTGAACCTTAAACTGAGATCTTCTCAGGTAAATGGTGTTCATTTGATTCTCAATGATTTTGATAGTCATTACTGACTAGAGAATCACTTCCCAGCTAAACAATGAGGGACGAGTTGTTTCGGCACAAAATGCTGATGCATTGGTGTATTCTCTGTGGTTTTTATTGATTCTCAATAATTTGTTCTGCTTTACAAATCCTTATTCAACAGAACAAAAATATTGTGGACAATAATGTGATTCTTGATGGGGAAGATATGCCTACAAGACGAGCTATGGTCCATTATAAGCAGGAAGTTGCCTCCAATAATATGGATGTTCTGAAGTCATTGGCAGGTGATATGTTGTCAGCCCTGCGAAGCTTCTGGTGGATGTTTGCTGGTGTTGTTATAATCTTTTTTTTTCTCCCTGCTGTTTGTATAATTTATCAGCCTATGCCATTGATGATTTCTGCCAAGAAAACTGCACTTAGAAAAGAACTTTGTGAGGTTCAAAACAGTTTGGATGTAAGTAAATAAGAAGATTTAGTAGGTTTTGTGCTTAGAATAAAAACATTGAAAGCCTGCAAGTTAAAACCTTATGTGCTTTTGCTAATGGATCATCTTGTTCCCTTTTTGCCTTGCTGTAGGCTAGTTTAGGTTTGCTGAAAGTGGTGGTTGTAAAGTCCCTTTTTGCCTTACTGTAGGCTAGTTTAGGTAGATTTTTTGTTTCTAAATGTTAGTTTACTCTTCTAATTCCTGTATTTTCTAGTATTTTTGCTATTGTCCTCAACTATATAATAGAGCTGAAAGGGTAAGCCAAACACCCCCTTAGTAGTTGACAGTCCAACTGCCTCATTAGACTGTCAACATATTTGTTTCATCTAGTGATTCCTTTTCGATTGTAGGTGTCTGGATGTCAACATCTATCCCTCCCCAGTCCCTGAAGTTATTAAGCTCTAGGTGAATCATTTTCTTCTTTCTTGGGTGCTTGCTAACCAATTTATAATCTGATATAGGTTAATGCTCGAAAAGAGATGCGACAGACAACCAACTCAGAGACAGGATCCTTCGCATCCAAAGCAACTACATCCGGATGCTCCCTTCTGGTGGGAGCTTAAAAAGGAAAATGGAGGCAGATGCTGAGATAGAGTTGGACTGTGAAGGAAGGCTCGTTGTCCGGGAAGAAGGAAGTACAAAGATAGAAAGAACCGATGATGACGACGAGGAAGACAGGAGCCAAGTTGGCATCCACAAACGCATTGCAGAAAGACCTCATAATCAGGTTATTCAATAATTATATTACTCTATTCAGCATAAATGGCTACGAGTCATAAGTTATGACAAATTAATTTTTATTACTATTTTTTCTTGATAAAAAAAATAATAGTTATTACAGTTTTAGTTCAAATTTTTAATCGTTCAAAATTTTTGTTAATCTAATTCGCATCGTTTACACTATGAGTTCATATTTTTTTACTTAGACATACGCAAGGATCACGACTCCAAACTACTGTGTAAAAAATAGTACAATTACATAAATCAATATATTGCAATCAAATACCTAGATTTGTAATTATATCGAATTAGTTTAAATACTTAGATTTGCAATTACATTAAAATAGTTCCAAGTACTTACATATGGAATTAAATGAAAATAGTTCAAATACTTAGATTTACAATCACGTCAAAATAGTTCAAAACCTTCGATTTGCAATTACATCAAACTAGTTCAAAACCTTAGATTGCAATTACATTAAAATAGTTCAAGTAATTATATATGGAATTACATGGAAATAGTTCAAATACTTATTTACAATCACGTCAAAATAGTTCAAATACTTCAATTTACAATTACATCAAACTAGTTCAAAACCTTAGATTTGTAATTATATCAAACCATTCTAACCAATATCTTATCACATGTCATATCCTAGTGGTTATGGGTTGAGGTGCTAGCCCGTGTTTGACAAATCTTCTCGTTGTGTTTGGATTGTTTGAAATGTGCCACATCATATTCTTTCTCAATTACCTTACCCATCTCATTCCTTATTTGAGTTGATTGAGGTCTCCGAAGAACTCTTGGCATTGCCGGATTGGGAACCATTTGTGGCCCTATGACATTTGGACAATCTAACTTGATGTGTCCTAGGATGCGTTCAAGAATAAAGTGCAGATCTAGATCGAGCTAAAGGTTCAAATACTAAGATTGTTGATGTGTGGGCGGATCAATGGATAAAATATAGTTGGCGAAAGCTATGAGATGGATGCGAAAGCGAATGGTTAATCCGATAAAGGTTGATAGAGCAATCCGTGAAGTGGAGTGGATAATTGATTATTGAAGAATACTCGAATAAGAAGTCTTGGATTGAAGATTCAAGGAACAACTTTGAGAAGGAAGACGTGATGACCAAAATTATGGAGGAGGTTCTTATCTTCAACTTAACTTGATTAAATGTAAACATGTGTTTATAAATGAGGTCAAACATCCCTTATATAGAGGATGTAGGTTAAAGGGGGTCCGATAGAAAAACATTAAAGAGGGGTTCAATAGGAAAAGTCTATCCCTTCTATTATTATATAGACAAAATATGTGATTGTTGTCAAAATGAGCAAACTGCATGTCAAAACATGACATGCCGCTTGCTGAGCCATCTTAGGCGGAAGCACGGATGACATCGGTATCTAAGGGTGCATCAAAACCCCGTCACCAACCGGGTTAAATAACCTGTTATACGTCAATAAATAAGCTTGCGTTGGATAAAATGGATCAATAAAAGGTGTGTTGTCAATTCCTCACATCGGCACATTGCTAATACATGGGGGTATGACACCTTGAAAATCTTCCAACATTTTATGAGTTTATTTTGACATGAGGTATTCCGACGCATGATATTTTAACTATATATGTTGGGATGAAGGGAAAAGTTCCCACATCGATAACAAGCAATCAAGTGAACCTACCATATAAGCATCTGGGCTACTCCTCCTATTGCCAATTGGTTTTAGGATGGAACCCCATGCGCTTGAATGTGTGGTTCACCGGACGTGTCCCCCGCGTCGTTTGGTCCCGGGACGGATATAAAAAAATGTAACATGGTGTCAGAGCATGTCCGATTGGGGTCCGGTTTCCTGACTTCGGGGATTAGTAGCTAAATGAGAATGAGAAGCGAAACTTGTCGAAAGAAAAAAAAAATTTGTGGGCGGCTAAAAAGAGAATGGGATGCTCGATTTGTGTCAAGTGTTAACTAGTTCAAGTAGTTAACACTTGAGGGGGAGTGTTGGGATGTAGGGAAAAGTTCTCACATTGATTTTAAGATGGAACTCCGTGTGCTTGAATGTGTGGTTCATCGGACGTATCCCCGTGTCATTTGGTTCCGGGACGGATTTAAAAAAAATGTAACATACGGTCTTGTAATTGGATGTTATTCGGACATTTTATAGAGAGATTTGGATTGAGCAAGGGTAGTCTAATGAGAGGTATTTGACTAGAGTATACCAATGCATGATTTTGTTTCAATGAAGCATGGTTTAACACAATTAATTGTTTTATTAATTATGTACGTAACTTTGTTAACGTACGATTGAGTTGAATAGGTTATCATATAACATAATTTTGGTGTAAGGTTGTGTTTTTATGGTGTTTTGCACAAGACTTGAATTGTTTTCTCAACTAAAAATAAATTAGTAAAAGCATAGCAAAAATACATAAAAATTGAATATAAATAATATACAAAATTAATTTTAGAAATAAAATAATAAAAGTAAACTCAATCAACTCGTATAAGACACGAGTGTGTTATACTAATTATGATTTATGCTTGCTCAAAATTTTCTTATACCTATATTGTTAAATTTTAGTACATGAATTTATTTATAATAGTACTGAATACAATATGAAATATCATAAAACAAGCATATAAACGACAAGGTTAATGTTACACAAATATTTTCGTGTATATCTTTAGTTTTAGTGAGAATTTATTATTATTACTATTGATTTTTAATACAAATTTATGTTCTAATGCTACACTTACATATTGTACTTTTGCATCTCTCGTTGAGAAATTTATTCTCTAATAGGTTTTATACCTATATTGTACTTTTCGGGCGGAATCGCGCCTTCATAGAGGCGGAGTCCGCATGCGCCCAAGGAGACGCGGAGGCGGAGTGCGCCTCCGCGCGCATGCGGACTGCGCATGCGCGCGGCCTGCCTCCGCGTCTCCTTGGGTTATTTCGATATCTTCTTTCCGATCGCGCAGAGGAGACCAGGATGGAGGTGGTTGGGTCCGGCAGCAACAGAAGAAGATGGAGAAGTTGGGAGACGACGGCTGACAAACGGAAGGGGAAGCAGGTCCGGCGTCGGTTTCGAACTCGGAGGGCGCCGGTTTCAGTGGCGAAGGAGGATCAGCGTGAAGAGGTTGTGGACAACAGCTGCGGGAGAGGAGGCCAGAAAAAAGGTTGTTGGGCGCGCGCTGGGCCTCGTGCAGGCGGGCTGCGCCTGCGCGGCCCTCCTGCGCGCAAGCGCATTGGGCCTGCGCGCAGGCCCAGCGCGAGTCCGTTGGCCCCTTCTTCGGTGCCCATAACATCACTCGAGAAAAATAATGAGTTTTACGTGGCTCAAGGGTTGTACGTAATAACTTGAAAATAATTCAAGGAATCGAATGAACGAGGAATCCTCGTTAATTTTGAGAAGGAATTTTTTTCAAAATAAATTTATCCAAATTATCGTGTTGTGTATTTTTTTTTTGACATATGTTTATTTATGTAAGGTTTTCAATGATTAATCTTTCATTATTTGTTTTTTTAAAAAAAATTGTTTATTCGAACCGAAAGCGATTAACCAACTTTGAACCGTTTATTTGTATTGTGTTATATTGGGTAGTTTTGTTGACACATTTTAATTTGCGTATGTTTTTTCAACTATATTTACATAAATAACCCAATAATTTTGTTGAGATTCATTATTTTCTCTTATTCTATGTAATTTTCATTGGTCTGTATTTTATGTAATTGTTTGTACAAACGTGTATGATCTTTTTTGTTTGAGTTAGTTCGTCTAAGTTATTCTGTGTTAAATTTAATATTTGATTTTTAATTGTGTAATTTGTGTTATTTTAGATATATGTTTGTGTGTCTACTCGTATGAATGTTACATTGTGTCATTTTATATAATTTTACCGTGTTAGATTATATATTAGCATAATATATATTTAAAAAGTTAAGCGTCCATTTGATGGACAATTCACTTATTAATATTTTTATTTTTATAAGACATTAATATTTCACTTTAAATTGTCAACTTAGGTTGACGCAGTCAATTACGAACTTTTTTGGAAGATTATGACCTAAAATACATAAGCAACTTGAGTGGCTACCCAATCTATTTATAAATTAACCTTATATTTATGGGCGCTTTTGTGGAAGATATCCTAATTCTAGGGTAGTTTTGTGTAATTACCATAAACTATCTCGCTCTCTTCGGTCTTCACTCCCTTGCTTCTCGTCTTCCCCAAACAAACCTATCTCTCTCATTTAAGGAGCTAGCTTTATCTGTCCTCTCAGCTCTGACTAGGCCATGAAGATCTCAACAAACCCGGTTCTTGTTTTTTTATTTTAATTTCACACGCAATTGAAAGATCGACTGCCCCTTGTACAAACAATCCTCTTTTTGGGACTTCGTGGGTACAGAAATCCAGTCATTTTGTTCTACTTTTTTGGCTAACTATGGCTACACCAGCTATGGCAGCATCTGAAGAATCTGTATCTTACAAGGGCATGTCGTCTGATAATATTAAGGGTTTGGCTCTTGCTTTATCCTCAAGTATCTTCATTGGCGCAAGCTTCATCGTTAAGAAAAAGGGGCTCAAGAAAGCTGGAGCTTCTGGAATTAGGGCAGGTACTTATCAGTAATTTTTGCTTCTAATTCTTCGGTTTTGGTCCTCTCTCCTTGCTCTTTACACTTGATCAGCTGCGAAGTTTCTTCATTTCACTCCAATTGGATGAGGGTTGTACTCTCCACTTGTTGATGATAGTATACTTATAGATTGAGTGTGAATTTAAGGAAAGACCAATTTTTCTTCGATTTGAGCTGTTTGGGATCGCTTTGCTTCACATTTCTAATATGGTGAGTCAATTTGATATGGTAATCATAAATTGGGGTGGGTTTTTTTGTCTTATTTTGCACTGGATTTAGCTGCTTGAAGTAGGAATCAGAAAGGCATTAATTTTAGCAATTTTGGCATGGTATTTAGAGGTGAGCATTTGCTCCTAAAATTGACTGCAATAGAGTTTCTTTGCTGGGGGCTTTTGTTGCAGTCTTGTAGTTTTGCTTTCTGATAGCAATGGTTAATCCGTCTGAGATGTATTTTGGTTGCTCTTTTGACAGGAGTTGGAGGCTATTCTTATCTGTACGAGCCACTATGGTGGATAGGCATGATAACAAGTGAGTATATTGTATTTTTCTACAATCAAGTGCAGTTTCAGTTGTGCTTGTTCAGTGGATTGTTTTTGTGCTGTATAATCCTAGTAAGGCGACCTTGAATTATGTTGTGGCAAAAGGTCAACATAAAGAAGATGATATGCTGGATTTTGCAGCTTATGTTAATTATGTTTCGCATATGCTGCTTCACAATAATAAAAATTATGGTAATTGGTCAGAACATATGGAAAGATGAAAAGCAATGGTAGGTTGGCCTCTGTCAACTTAAACCGGTAACCCAAAGTTCTAAAAGTCACTAATCTTGGTTTACTTGTAAACCCATGTAGACAATTTATTGTAATATTTGAACAACAACACTGCTTACCAAGGCTTTCCACATATCACTTTTTTTTAAAAAGTGCCAAGTTCCAACCGTGCTACACTTCATTTATGAACATTATATTTGGATATATTGATATCTTTATGTTGCATCATTATTATCCTCAGTAAGAATAATGAAAGAAGAAAAGGAAGTTGTTTATGAATGTCTTATGTTCGTATCCTACATCAATGAATTGTCAACTTCCAAGATTGCTACATCTCTCTCCTTCATACATGTTTACTTGTTGTGTACTGTTCATGCCTGCCAGTAACACTTTTTTGCAACTTCCAATTCTGAAACACACTTGCATTATGTCAGTGATTGTTGGAGAAATTGCTAATTTTGCTGCATATGCATTTGCACCTGCTATTTTGGTCACTCCTCTTGGTGCTCTCAGCATCATCATCAGGTATGCCGGCGTTATTTTGTTTCTTTTCCGTTTTCGTTAGTTGTTTAAGTTGCTATTATGGGTTTGAGTGATATTCAGATAGCTGACCGCCATTAATTTTCTGTAGCGCTTTTCTTGCACATATTATCCTGAAGGAGAAGCTACATATATTTGGAGTCATTGGTTGTTTATTGTGTGTTGTTGGCTCAACAACAATTGTTCTGCATGCTCCTCCAGAACGTGAGATTGAATCGGTCATTGAAGTGTGGAACCTGGCTACTGACCCTGGTAATTTTCCGTATTACCTTTTTTTTTGTAGTAATCTTATTAAATTATTGGTTCGTAATTCAGTTTTTCATCTTCACAATCTTTTTGTGTGAATTGATCCATTATTCCCACGGGGACATTAATCTATACAGTATACACTAAACTTTGAGAGGGGGTGTGAGGTGTGAACTCTCCACCCTGAACATAGAAGTGTAAAATAAAATCCTATACTATCAATTCATGTGTCACTTGGTAGGACCTTGATACACAAACACCTTGTGTATGTTTAAACTCTGCACTCCCAATTAATGTTTGACAGATGTACAAATATACAATTTATTTTTCTAAAAGATACCCTAAATGAAATAGAAAAACCCTAAAAATAAGAACACGTGGAATTTTTTTTTTATATTTGCAGTGTTATCATACACCCGGTGTATTTCTACCAAAGCTTATTTTCGATGAAAAGTTTCAACCAAAAACTGACACGTTTGTGGGATTTTTTAAATTTTATATGCCAAATATATAGTTCAATCAGCTAAACAACAAACCATACTAATGTATTTGCCGAAATTTCTCACTGAAAAGGAGTTTGAGGATACTTTGTTCACCAGGTTGCATAGTATAGGATATTTATTTCACACTAGAAAATTTTGAGTGTTTACAAATTCTCAAAGTTCGGGATATTTAATTAATTATCCCTTACTTCACTTATTCTTTCCCAAGAGTGAACTTCTAAACGAAAGTCTACTGTGCTAAACAAGTATGTTTGTTTTCTGCAGGATTTCTCTTCTATGCTGCTTTAGTCATGACAACCGTTTTTGTTCTCATATTTCAATTTACTCCACAATATGGGCAGACGCATATAATGGTGTACATTGGCATCTGCTCACTTGTAGGGTCTTTGTCGGTGCGTATTGTTTCATATTTAACATTATTTTAAGCCAACCTTGTCAGTTCTAATCATTTATATAACGTATCTAGACTGTTCATATTTACAGGTTATGAGCGTTAAAGCACTTGGGATTGCATTGAAACTGACACTATCGGGGATGAATCAGCTGATATATCCCCAGACGTGGGCTTTTAGTTTGATTGTAGTTGCATGTGTAGTTACTCAAATGAATTATTTAAACAAGGTACGTGTCTCATTATTTTCCCTGGCTAAGTTTGCTTACATGCCTTCGAGATCTAAATTAGAAGCAAACAGTGGGTTTGATGACCTTATGAACAATATCTTATCTCATTACAATTGAACGGTTACAGTTAGTCGTCTTAACAGAAGTTATGCACACCTCAGCTGCTTCTATGTTTTTTAAAATGGAGGATCCAAGGTTTGTAAGATTTACATCGTACCTGCTTCCATTCTTGTTCCATGGTGCAGGCCCTTGACACTTTCAATACTGCAGTTGTATCTCCAATATACTATGTGATGTTCACATCCTTCACCATTGTGGCAAGTGTAATTATGTTTAAGGTATGTCTTCTGCTTGCAGCTTGAGTTGTGTATTTCAACATGATTTAGAGGTGTACTGTAATTGTATTGCCGATCTGTGCTCGTTATAAAGTATAAACTAAAGAGAGCATAGTGATATGTCACTACGAGGTCTCAGTAAGCCTGTAGCGCCACTGATACTGAATATTTTCGCGTAACGTGGCCCTCTTTTTGACATCTTTATTTAGTAAGTTTGGTGTGAATCCCTCTTTTTGACATCTTTATGTAGTAACTTTGGTGTGAATCGCATTTGTTGCTATGTTAATCGGTTTGACTTGCAGGACTGGGACAGGCAGAACCCGACACAGATTGTGACCGAAATGAGCGGTTTTGTTACCATACTGTCAGGAACTTTTCTTCTTCATAAAACAAAGGACATGGCTGACGGTATGATCCGCTTACACACGATTACTTCCTCCTCCTCCCTAGAACTTGTACATCGAGTGAGTTAGTTTTGTATTGGAATGGCTTATGCAGGGTTGAGTACATGCGTATCAATGAAGCTCTTCAAGCATATTGAAGAGAATGGTTTTGAGGACGTGGAAAGCGTACCTCTTAGAAGGCAAGAGTCGTTGAAAAGCGGAGGGACAAGGCAGGATCAGTAAGTTGTGTGATATATATAAATGATACACATTCAAACCGATTTACAAAGCTGTATACATGGTTACATTCAACTTATTTACCATTCCATCTTTTCTCCTTCCATTTTCTTTCTATTTTTGCTTTGGGGGAGAATATGGCCATATGGGTTCGAGGTGCAATTGGAATCACCAAAGGTTTTGTTTGTAAAAAAGCTGTAAATCATGGGAAGTAGGAAATGCAAACGGGTTTGACTAGGTGGGCCGGGTTTTGGGCCTGCCAACCGAATGGCCCAATTCCTTTTAATAAACTAATGATTGTGAAGGGAATTTCCCACGAGAATGATGAAAAGGAATATGTCCGACGCTTTTATGTGATGATGACATCAATCAAACATGTCTTATTTTATTGTTATTATAATATATAGAGAAAATTGCCTAAACATTACCTATCTTGTAGGCTGACTAAATTTTAGTACCCGTCTTTTAAACTATCAGAACGGTAACCCATTTGTTGAGTCTGACCAAAGATTAGTACCTAAGGTATTGTTCACATGTTAAGTTAATAAATTGGTGTTAAATATCTAAGGTAGGTGTGACCAAAGATTAGTACCTAAGGTATTGTTCACATGTTAGGTTAATAAATTGGTGTTAAATATCTAAGGTAGGTGTAAAATTTTGCTGAAGGTAGGTGGACAATTTTGCCCCTAATATTTAACATCGATTTGTTAACTTAACGTGTGAACAGTAATTTAGGTAATAATTTTTGATTCGTAAAGTGGAGGGTCATCATTTGAGTCTTTCCAACCTAGAAGGCCATGGCACATTTTGCTTTCACTCATGCCCTGACACTTCCAGGGTAGATGCTTTCTCATTTATCTCTAATAACCCAATAACTATTTGACTAACTCTGCCCTAAATGGAAGTAAAAAGTTGAAAACAAAGGGTTAAATTAGTAAAGAGGAAAATAGGGTGGGGGCATGCATGAGTTGAAAGAATGAAAGATTCCCCCATTGAGGCTTTAGGTCTTTGGCCCTTGCCTACTCCACACATCTTTATCTGCTCTCTTTCCAAATCCTGCCCCAATATTCCTTGTCGCAATTTCAATGCCCTCAAAGTACCCACTTCTTTTTCTTTTATCCCCAAACTGTCCCCTCATTTATATCTCACTTTTCATTAAATTAACCATATAAAATACGAATTACACGCAGTTACCCATAAAACAAGTATAATTGTATTTTGTGAAAAATCTACATATTCAAGGGTGGCATCATGTAATTTAGCCAAACAAAAAAGTCCCCACCGTTCTTCACCCATACCCCTCTTAACTTCGAACTTCAACTGCATCATCTCCCTCCCTCTCCATTTTGAACCTCTCAATCACACACACAAAAGAAAGTAAAAAGCAAAAGCAGAAACAAAGCTAGAAGCATCAATTTTCCTTTTAAACTTTTAACGTTCAGCGTTAAATCGCTTCTGGTAGGAGGATAGGATCGATCATCAGTTCATCATCACATCCAAAAGTCCTACCTATTTCTAGTTAGTAATAGCATGGTACCGTCGATGCCGGAATTCGAATACGACGACCTCCGCCTCGCAACCGACGATTTCTGTCCATCACAGGTTATTGGAAAAGGCAGCCATGGATGCGTCTACAAAGCTCGACTCAAAAACGGTAGTATCGTCGCCGTAAAGCGACCTTCTCCCGGCCTTCAAACTCTCCAAGACAACTCCAAACTCCAAAATGAAATCACAATATTATCCTCCTTGCCGGATATCCACCCCAACATCGTCAATATTCTCGGAAAAGGCAGTCACAATGACAATCAGAGCGGAAGCCTGGTTGCTATGGTCATGGAATTCATGCCAAACGGTTGTCTCCATGATCTGTTGCATTCTAACTATCCCGTGGGGACCACGTGGATGAAGCGCGTGCAAATCGCCACTCAAATCGCACGCGCTCTCAAGTATTTGCACGCAGCTTCGCCGCCGATTGTTCACAGAGACGTGAAATCGGCAAACGTTTTATTCGACTCCGACTGGAACGCTAAGCTTGCCGATTTCGGATTAGCTGTGAAACTGACAGAGGAGAAGAATGGAAGAGTCGACTCAGTGAGTCAACCCGCTGGAACGATGGGTTACCTCGATCCGAGTTACACCGAGCCACGTATGTTGAGCACGAAAACCGACGTTTTCAGCTTCGGTGTCGTTTTGCTGGAGATTTTATGCTCCCGGAAAGCTATTGACGTGTCGAGATCTCCGGCGTCAATTTCCGATTGGGCTTTACAGGCGATGAACGGTCAAGATTTTGCCAAACCGGAGAAGCTTGTTACAGCGGTTGATTTGCCGTGGTATATGAAGAGTATAGTACGGCGTTTGTTAACGGTGGCGACAAAGTGTGTTTCTCCGGTAGACGTAGAGCGGCCGTCAATGGACGACGTATTGGCGGAGTTGGAGAATAGTTGCGTTGTGATTGAAAGACCACGGTTCCCGAGGTGGGGTAAGTTCCTCGGTGTAATGGTTGTTTTGCGGAAGGGAAGTAAAAGAATCGGCGTTAAAAGATTTCCCGCCACGTCCGCTAACGACACCGGTGATAGTGCCGATGTTGTAACGCCAAAGGGGAAAATGTTGAAAGAGTTGTTAGATGATGTAACTGTGATGTGATTATTAGTTTATTACACGTACGGCCGAGTCAACTCGTAATAACTCGGCCACACGAGTGGTGAGGCGTGTCGATGGTATTATACTATAATGTAATTGTATTGTAATTTCACACTAAATTCTTAGAAGTAGGTGGAAGAGGAATGTTGCAAGAAAACACCTTTTTTTAAAAAAAAAAATCTTTTGTAAGTTTGTTAATATTGTTTATGGTTTCTTATGTTGTTTTTTTTAGGTGAGATCTATGTTTCTTGTGTATAAGTATATAACTCGTGTGCTTCCTTAATGGGTTTCCTAACCACTTCTATATCACTATGGACCTGTTTGGTTCCAACTTTAGAAACGGAAACGGAATGGAGAAGAATTTAGTCCATATATATATCTTTATTAATGAAATTTTATAGAGTCATTCCTTCTTGTTTCCCTATAGGGTATCAAAAGTAATCAAATTATACTACAATTACTTCAAACAATAAGGAAAAAATGATTCCAAAAACTTTAATGGACAAGGGTATATGCATGAACTATATTCGTTTTCATTCCGTTTCCGATTTCAGAGTTAAAACCAAACAAGCCTATATGTATCTTGTAATATGTCAGATTGTGGGTGTTAATTCTCTTTCACGTACAATTTTCATTATAAAATGTATATGTATTATATACTTTATAAGGGAGTTAGCCAGTGCAATAGTGCACTTCTGATTTTGCCCTGTTGTTTGTTATAACTTATAAATGTGATTATGCCATTCCATCTTATTTTTTTTATTTTTTTATTTTTTTTTGTTATCCTTCTTCCTTATATTTGGAAGCCCTAATCTGTTGGAAGGTCCACTGCTTGAAGATGCGTGAGTTTTAATTGATTCAGTTGGAAGTGCGTGTGGAATAACACGTGTCCTAGATGTAGGGAAAATCTCGCATCGACACGATAGTGTGTGAACCTACCATATAAGTAATAGGGTTATTCCTTCTATTGTCAATTGACTTGAAAGTGTAATGTGATTGTATTAACATGCCAGTAACAATAGAAAGGCTACATTAGGGTTACACATGCCTTTATCGTGTCATTTTCTTTGTGTGTAATATCGACGGTTGCCTTTCCTTGTCTGTAAACTAGGTTCTCCCGCTCTTTCAATTCCGTTCCCCTTCCAAGCATCCCCTTCGATGAAATCTCTATCAAAAACCTCCAGCGAATATATCGTGCACCTAGAGGATGACGTTAAAAATATTATTAATACAAAAATTATGAAATATATATTCTAATCAATATTTTACTTTATCAAAAACGATATTGTGAAAATTGAATAAACTACCTTAAAAATAAGTTAGATAAAAAAATTATAATATCAAATTTGGTATTATATTATCATGCTACAATGCTACATACTTGTTTAGTTGCTTACAAGTGCGTAGGACAAAAAGTGTTGGACAAAATATCTATTGGTGTGAAGTATCAAGAGTATATCGTGATTTTAAGGAAACAACGAAGAAGCATACCAAATGATTTGTTCAAATCATGACACTGACGAAACTATAATATCACAACATGCTTTGCTGAAATTCTATTATCAAATGAGAAAATAACTATCCAAAGTGAATTTTTTAATAAAAAGTTGAAGAAAATGATTCAAGTAAGGAGTGTTTATGTGATAAGGTTTTACGGAGTTATTTGGCCGCTGAGGCTGTGTTTGGCATATTAGAACAAAACACTAGTTTTAGGAAACACTGGGGTAAGTTGGATGGTTTTTGAATTTAACTAGTGTTTAGTGTTTATAAAGCCTAAAGTGTGTTTGGCAAAAACACTAGTGTAAAACATAAACACGTGCATATCACGTGTGCTAATTTTGAGGGTTGCCTATGGTTCTGTAAATTGAGGGCGGTTTTTTTGGGCGGTTTTTGGGCGATTCGTCTTGGCCACCCCACCATCCTCCGTCCGTCGCCGTCCTCCGGCTTTCGTTCTCATCTTCTTCACTAGACAAATCAACAAATTACAGCATAATTATTCTCAATCAAAATCTCTCTTTATTAGATCCAAATATAGAATCAAAATCTCAAAAAATCAGTCCAGCAATTATTCTCAAACAAATCTGGACATTAGCATTAGCACAGACCAACATCTGCCTTCAAATTAGGGTTCTAAACATGTAGCAGACCAAAATTTGCCTTCTTGTATACCATCTGTTGTCTTTCTACTAACTTATTGAAGAAATTAGGGTTCTAAACATCCACCATTTCTGAACAAAGAGAAGTACAAATTAGGGTTCTTCTGTTGAACTTACTAGTGTAAAGTGTTCCTTCGAGTATATGAACTTCGACTTCGACTCCTCTACATTTCTCCCTCAAAATGTTGTGCTCGTATCCTTCGATTTTCCTTCTCCTAGTTTGAGCCTTTTCTTCCTCGTCTCCTTCCTCGTTCAGCTTTCGGGTATGGAGTTATGAGAGGTGAGAGAATAGTCTTTTTATAGCTGGTAGGATTGGTAATAGCTAATAAAGTGTAGGGGTAGCAGAGTAATTTTCTTGACATAAACACTCGCTCAAAATCCGAAACCCTCAATTTTATTAGTGTTTCCGAAACACTCGCCAAAAACACTTTCAACTAGTGTTTTATACAAGCCAAACACACTTTTATTTTGAAAACACTAATAAACACTAACAAACACTAGTGTATTGGTCATGCCAAACACAGCCTGAATCACTTGATCCAACGACTTACAATTATCCATGTCATTTAATGAACGAGGAGAGGTGCGGTGACAAAATTTAAAAGGTACGAGGACAACTTTGTCTTTCTGAAAAATCAATTTTAAATGAGAGGATGCGGTGACATTCTTACAATTTTCATGAGAAAACTGTAACAGTTGTTATCTCAGTTCATAGTTTTTGTTCAATTCGTTCAAAATTATACGCTTTAAGTTCTAATATTTTCTATAGTTAGTTCACCCATTAATTTATTGTTTAGTAGTTATGTTTTATGCACTTTTTTGCTTGAACTAATACAACACAATGTATGAACTAACAATACATAATGTTCAAATTAATAATATCCAAACTAATATTATAAAAATCCATAATTTTAGTTCAATTTGTTTAAAAGTATACAACATCAGTTCTTATATTTTCAATAATTAGTTAACATATTATTTTTTTAATTTTATAGTTATGTTTTTACCCACTTTATTACTTGTACATGATTGAACTAATAAAACACGATGCTTGAACTAACAATACACAATATTCAAATTAACGATACCCAAATTTGAATTAATATTATAAACAATTTGAAGTAAGTGTTAAAAAATACAAACTATTAGACAAATAATTTAAACTAATTGAAAAAAAATATGAACCATTAAAACAAATCATTTGAATTAAGAGAAGAATTAGAAAAAAAAAACTGAAAAAAAATTTTCAAAATTTTATATTATTAATTTTAAAAATGCTTTCTTTTCCGCCTTTTTAAGGTATAAGAGCATCCAATAACTTCTCCATTTTATAATATTTGGAGAATTTTATAGATTTTTTGGTCCAATAGATTCTCCATTTCATTATCTAAAATGGAGAAAATGGGAAAAAGTGGGGAGGCTTCCCAAATTTGAAGACATTCTTCAAATAAATGGAGAATTTTTCAAGATAGAGAATCTGTTTGATTTGATAAAAATATAAAAGGTAGTTTTTTATTTTTAATTTTCCATTTTGAAGAAGAGTTTAGGGAAGCTGTTGGGGATGCTCAAAGTACGTTAGAAATAGTAAATAGGAAAGCCTTTTAGAATCCTCAAAGTACATCAAAACAATGAAAATCTTAGGGTAATTAACCTATTGCCTGCAAAAAGATATGTGAACATTATTTAGTTTAGCGATTATTAAGGCTCGATTGCTAAGTTTTTTTTATCAGCTATCTGATTATACTTATTATTATTTTTGTTCATATACCGCCCCACAAACTCGAATTGTTTGTTCAAGGGCAAAGATTAGTTATGTAAACACACCAACGAAGATATCACTACACTGCCGTTAAGGAAAATGTAAGGCTTCTCGAGTTTGAAAATGTTACTAACATAACAACGGGTTCAATATTGAGTTAAAAATGTTACTATTATTGAAGAAAAATTGCAAGCATGAGGATGAAAACTAAGAAAAATGATACTAATACTAGCAATTAATAGTATTGTAATGATAAAACCGTTCATTAACCTAAGCACTTGTAGGCCTTAAAGCATTTGGTATACACCACAGATCAGTAACAATCTAATTTCAGATAACTTATCTATGAAATAAGTAGAGCATAATGAAGGGACGACTTACCACCATCAACTCGAACTATGAACTAGAGATAAGCCCCCGAGGAGGAGGCCAGTAAATTAATGTACAATCTTTGGACAATTCCAAAGCTAAGTTATAGGCATGTCCCAATCATAGTGAATACCCTCATAGTTACAGCCACTGAAATCCTCTGTTGAATATCTTCACCTCCAACGAATTTCATTGCAGTCTGCAGCAGATAGTTTTCACCGTTGACACAATGTCCGGGTAAGCGAGGAAAAGAATCACCGTGCCATTAAAGTTGGAACCAAATGAAACTAGAACCCCTTCCCGTCCAACATTGGCAAAACATTGTCCTTGAGATTCAACCGCACCATTTGTGAGTATCGTCCAACGACAATTCAGACAGTTGCTACTCTCATATCCCTAAGGTACAAAGTGTACTCACAAATGGTCGCAATCTAAAATTTAAAAAAATATTTTTAAACTATTATCTAGTAAATTTATAAATAACACAAGTCCTATAAATCAATTATAACTCTGTCTTAGGTTTGGGTTCAAGAGTTCCATCAAAACGTTGCTGCATGCTCCAAGAAAGTCTGCAGCAATCCCTTCTCTTATCACTGATGCTGTAGACTGTAGTTCACAACTAAGAAGGCTATATATATGAACAAAACACAGCCAAATCCATATATAATAGCTAGCAGCAATAGCCAATACATATCACATTCATAATACGAGTATATAGTATATCATACAACTTCACCTGAAACTACAGAAATGTTCACAAAGCCAGAGCTTCCGCTGAAAATTCAAAATAACGTTTGAAAATTGGGCAAAATTACGCCTTCACCAACCCATTTTACGTACTAGTAATCGACACATGCCAAAAGTCTGTCAGGAGCTGCAAGACACACATGAAAGAGTTGACATATTGTGGGTACAAATGGTTAATTATTGAAAACAAAACTTCAGAGTTCTGAGACTACCAGAAAGGCAACACCAATCCTAACAATTAAGATAACTGCAATAAACCAAAGAATCTGAGCAGCCCTACAGGATTTTCTAAATATGATAAGCAAGCAAAGATAGATTAGGAAAATTATCATTCAAAGGGTAAGAAGGGATGACTTACAATCATCAGCTTGAAGAACTTGAACTATCAACCAGACATCAACCACCTAGGAGGAGGCCAATACATTAAATCACAATCTTGGACCGCCTTCAAACCTAAAGTTGTACGTTTATCTAAATCATAGACATTGTAGATAGTACGGTTGGCAAGGCAATACGAATAAGTAGGAAAATCCATTTGTCCCAAGTAAACACAATTTCCTTTACGACCTTTGAAATCCTCAACGGAAAGGCCAACGGAAAAATCATCGCAAGAGACGAGCATCTCATTTCCCAAAGATCTAATACGCTTCCATTTATTGCTCTTCTTGAATATCTTCAACTCAAATGGAACCTCAATGCCAGGCTTCTCATCAGAACTCTCACCGGATTCATATATCTTTAATAACACATACAGATCCGACTTATAATCCACCAAAAAGTTTTCACCTAGGCGATAACTCGCATGGTAAGGTAAACGAACCACATTTAGGTTAAACTTGGAGTCAAATGAAACAAGCAACCCTTCGATCCCAATGGCATGGCATTTTCCTTCGGAGACAGCCATATCGGTAATATGATAAGCTGTGGTGTCAACGGGAGTCCACTCCTTATCCCCAAATTTCCAATAGAGCATCCACTCATCCCAAAACAAAACAAAAACAACAAAATCACAGTCTGCAGAATAATTCCAGATAACCATAACTTTCTTCACGATAAAGTTCTGCGCTTCGGATTTAAAACTCTTATCGGTGATACCATTCAGACTATAGCACTTACAAACTTCAGAAATGCGATAGTGAAGGAGATTCAAGTACTTGGGAATAGTACTGGGAGGGAACGAAACCTTGTTAGGAGAGAGCGGAGATAAGAAAGTGAAGCGGTTAGGGTTTACCTCTAAAACCCTAATTAGCCAGCCATCAGAAGGATCGCCGGCGAAGGGGCCGGAATTCGACGGAGAAAGACGATAGATAGTGGAATAGTTGAGAAAGTGGTGTTTACAGTCGGGTAAAAGTGGAGGAACTTTGAGAGGGAAGGAAGATGGCCTCATACGAGGTGGAACGGAAGATCTCCAAGAAGTGCAGACGGAGCGAAGTCGGAGAATATCGACATCGGAGTTGAGTATTTTTGCTATGATTATTAAAATGTCTGGATGGAGATTGCTCCATTTCGCAGGTGCCATGGTAGAGGGGCGGGAACTGACGGGGTGAGGAAGAAGGGCACGAAATGAGAATTTGTGATACGGATATAGAAAATTATACGGATCTCTTTCACCCAGTCAAAAGATCGGATCTTGTATCCAAAAATGGTAACGGGTCTTATGGGCCACAATGTAAAAGCCCACTTTGGTTTAGCTTAAAACTTGGGCCCAATTCACTTCAAATAATAAAAAAGGAAATTTCGGATGGTAACATCGTAGTTTGAGTACGAGTTTATAGGTCATATCTCACTTCCCAAAAAAATGAAAAAAGTGAGAAATAGAAACTTGGAAAAAACTTGTCAGTATATAGGTGATATTAGACATAATGAGATCAGTTTTTCAAGGGCTTTCAGGCTTGATTAGTCAAGTTGGTAGTAGTGAGATCATCGCTCTCAATTTCGACTTTAGTAATTCTCAGTCGGATTGCTTTCTTTATCCCTCTTTTGAGAGCGAGAACAGTGGCATCGCCACATTGACAACTATAATAAGCTAAATATGATAGCTTCGTGGTATCTAAAACTGAAACCGAAAGAGCATTGACCATTATCTAAAAAGATGATATCATTGATTGCAATTTTAGTTTGTAGTATTTGGGGTATTTTGCTTACCTTTAGATAATTCATTGCATAGATTGTATGTGGGTTGGTTATGCTTTCCTTTGATTAGGTTACATATGATTGGTGAAAAAATGCATTTATGGTTCAATTTCATAATGTCATCATTAGAAGAAGTTTATTTATATGATTATTTTAGTCCTTGATGTTTTAGTCTCTTAACTTATTCCTTTTGTCTATAAATGAAACATAATTTGTAAGCATTCTATTGTCTATAAATGAGATATAGTTTTAGTCTCTTAAGTTATTCCTTTTGATTTTTCCTTGCTAGATTGGTTCACTAAAGAATGACATAGTAAAACTGTGACCGTTATTAAACTTTATGCTACTTGTGTTGCTCTTGAATCTGATTATCTTTCTGTGGTCATGGTTGTCACTGCTCAATCGGATTACCTCCTTTGGACTTGTGATGTGGTGCTTATGTCCGGAGGACTAGAAATGTTGTTGCCCACTGCATGGCTAGGCTGCTTCCAGTTTGACAAGTTATGTCTGCGTCGGTTAACCCATCTTTTAAAACCAGAGTCGCAATTGACGTAACAAGCGTCAAGACTTTTCGACAATAAGAAGCGGCGAGATTTTTCGATGATAAATCGAGTTTTTCAACTCCACAAAGCGTCGAATTATGTTTGGATTTTTGACGCAACAAAGGGTCGACCAAATGTGACGGTGATATCTCGACGCTTTTAGTATAGATTTTGACGCTTTGAAGCGTCCTTAAAACGTAGATTTATACCCTGTTTTCTAGTCGTTTACAAAAAAAAAAAATTGGCTCGGGCCAACATAAACATCAAAATAGTAGAAATCTTGTTCAACCACACCAATTGAAATGGTGATAGACCAACATAAACATCAATTATCTAAGGGATCAAGTGGCACATGACAACCTAATATCATTGATTACTACTTGGTGGAACATTTGATTATCTAGAGATTAGACTTGTATAAAAGTTGGCTCGGGCCGAATCATAATTTAAAACTCTACCCAGACGGTGCGGGTCAGGGCTAGTTTGGCCCCGCCTTGTCAGGACCACAAACATTGTCATGTACACCCACGTAAAAAGCGAACGGGTTTGGGTCGGGCTCGGGCCAGACCATAACTTAAAACTCTACCCGGAAGGTGCGGGTCAGGGCTAGTCTGGACCCGCCTTGTCAGAACCACAAACGTTGCCATGTACACCCACGTAAAAAGCGGGCAGGCTTCCGACTCGGTCCAGATTGCCCCTATGTACTTGATTATGCGTTTTTTTTCTCAGGATGTATCATTCAAACAAGTTATATAATGTATTTAACACAAATTTCCAATCCAATTATACTTGCATAGTGCATTACCAATGAGTTCAACAATCGACACACAAAAATGAATAAATCCAAATACCAGACAAACAATAAGTACCATTGTAGTCAAGTTATCCTTGCGATCTTGTATTACAATACTAAAAACAAACTAAATGAGAAATTAAAGTCGGTGACACTCGAAACAAACTAAATTATATATACATATAAATAAATTATATGCATAAATTATATATTGGTCGGGCCGGGTTGGCCTGCGGGCCAAAATGCTACCCATACCCATCCCACCAAAATACGGATCAGGTCGAACCAAACCGGAACGAACCAAACTAGTTGCCCATGCCCATTTTTTTCCGGACGGGCCAATCCGAATTTGTACAGGTCTACTAGAGATCAAACTATCTTTATTAACCACAATGAAAATAATATTAAGGAATTTCATGCACACTTCCACCAAAAGATGGTTTGAATTTAAAGTAATCGAGGATGGTGAAAGCAATGCTAATTAGAGCCGCAAAGAAGAATGAAAACGAAGAACCTTGTATGAGGAACAGTTCCACCAAAAGCTGGTTTGAATCTAAAGTAATCGAGGATAGTGAAAACAACGCTAAAGAGAGCCACAAAGAAGAATGAAGAAGAAGAACCTTGTATGAGGAAGACCATAATCGAACTTTCAAAAATTTAATTTTGACGGATCTAAACTAAGCATTAGATCGTCAACGTTTGGTTAAATTATTTGTCACTACACATTCAATATTGTAGCAGTAAAAAAAGAAGAAGAGAAACATACAAAAATACATCAAAATAACCCGAAAGCTAAAAGATCTTCAGGGGAAAGCAGACTGATATAGTCAACAGATAGCGACGAGCAACAATGTTCATCTTGAAGGAAGTACACAGGAAAGGAGCCTGGGGAACAACTGTGGATACCTCAGATTTGGGCAAAGCTGCTAACTATCTATTAATAAATAATAAAATATTTGTTTCATATTTATGTTCACAACACTTATTGGATTGTTGTCCCGTGATATTTTTCATATCAGTTGACAGTAAAATTTGGACCATTAACACTGCATGCCATTCAAAAAAACCAAACCTATGTTATAGCTATGAAATTGTCCAAGGTGAAATAGCGTGACTTGTAATTTGGAACTTTTGTTCCCAATCTACCATAAAAGAACCTTTGAGGACTACATTAACATGGATGTTCAATGCCATTCATAAAATGAACGGTTTTTTACTTGCTAGAATGGCCCTCTCATCTCATCTTTGAACACGTTAGTATTGAGATATTTGAATTATATGAAGCTCCTATTAATTGGTTCTTTATTTTTTCATTTGTTCCTAATAATGATGCATATGATTTTATATGGTTTCAAGCTAAGTGTGTACAAAACAAATTCACCTAACAGATTCATAAAGAGACCAAACATTAATATAAAAATAAAAAAACATCTATAGATCCAATCTAACAACTTTTTCAGACTAGCAACCCGCTTGCTTTATTTATATGAATGGTGTAAAGTACGTAATTCTCGGATTTCAACTTTCATTCGGTGTACAAACTTGAATTTGAGTTTTCTTTTGGAGTTCATGAATAGAACAAAGAGGATTTGTATGTATGACAAAATACAAATGTTGCTAAATGGAATGCAAACACAATCCGAAAACCTACATACTTTGAACAAAACTCTACGCTATTCTAACTCTAACGTATAAAGATAATGAATGGGACGAATCATATACATATCCTACTCTGAATATGTTTCATATGCAAACATTTGAGATTTGCATCTTGTACTGAACAAGAAGTTAAAACCCCAACAAAATATGCTTCATTATCAAAAAATTGAGAAAAGAAGTATTATGTCTCGCTTGATTTCGAAAAATTGAGAAAATAAGTTTATAACATCGCTTAGTTGAGATGACTTTACTTTTACTTTGGAAGTGTTTCTCGAGCGTGGTCTAAATGAATGTTTTGGAATATGCCGTAGTCACTAGTCACAGCTCGTGTTAATCGTGATTGTGTTTGAGGTCTTCGAAAATCTTACGTCTAGGTGGAGGAACGTCCCGCAAGAGGTATGACATCCCTTCAAAAACTATCCTACTTTCCGACGACTAGACACCGTGTTAGTTCATTTGTCTTATGTTATCTCCATGTTTTGTCAACCTCAAAAATTCTTCGTCTTTTATCGTGATTTTTTTGTTCAGACTTTTTAAAATCTTTTTCGCATTTTCGATCATTTACTTTGGATTGTGTTTTTCTCTCTGTATTTTTCCCTACGTCCTGTTCGTATTACCTTCGTGATAAATTATTCCCCCAGCGATTATTTGTCTTTTCGTCTTTATGCACAAATGGCCCTAATATTGAAGTTCACATTCCGCAAAGCTTAGCCACATACATGGCGACGGCGGAAGCCGCTAACCAGCGCCAGGTGCTTCTCCTTGGACCTCTCGCATTCCGTACAATCGAATCCGCATGCTCAAGAGAGTTCCAACTTATCAAAGCCTACGATTCACCCCTTCCCACCAACCACTTCCTCTCCTCCCACCCTGCAATTTCCGCGCTCCTCTGCTCCGTAGGAACCCTAGTCACCGCCGAAATCCTTAACCTTCTTCCTTCCCTCCAACTCATCGTCACGACTAGCGTCGGGGTTGACTACCTCGACCTCCCTGAGTGCCGCCGACGAGGTATCTCCATCGCCACTCCTTGTCAGATTTTCTCCGACGACGTCGCCGACTTGGCCGTCGGGTTGTTGATCGATCTTCTCCGAAAGATCTCTGCCTCAGATCGTTGGGTTCGCCAGTTGCGATCTGAAGCGAACTACCCCGTCGGCATACAGGTTTCGCTTTTTTTGTTGTTTCCTAATTAAGTCTCAACTGATTTTACCTGAAATGTAAAATAAATTGGGAAGAATAAAATCTGAAACTGTTTTTCAACCTTCTTTTGATGGTTTTAAAGCTAATAGCAAATAATGAAGCTGATCTAAACGAGGACTCCTAGTGGTAAGACGCAGTGACTGTATAGACTGAATGATCTATAGATGTCAACCTACCTGCTAATTTTATTAATTAGCACATTATGAGATTGTATCATAACCTATTTTTACAATGTCTGCCACTTAATTTAAGAATGAGTTGAAGTATAATTGTATAACTAATTCATAGCTGGAACCAGTCCTGGGGATCTTGAAAACAATGCTTGATATTAGTTTTATGACTATATGCTGCCCTATAGGTGTTTATGTTGGTGCAGTCTTTGCTCAACATTAAATGTGGTGATGACCTAATGGGATATGAACAATATGTACATTGGCATAACTCTAATTTTAATAAATTGGTTTATAGTGGCCTAATGGGATATGGACAATATGTACACTGCCCTATAGGTGTTTATGCTAGATTATACTTATCAAAGGCTATCCTTAAGGGGCATAAACATATAAA
>BSUD01000013.1:0-14094 GCA_033239045.1 Fagopyrum esculentum | reverse complement strand
GCTCTTTATCCATTGAATACAAGAGATCATCATCACATCGAGAAGGATGAATGTATACGAACCGTTCCACCAGATTAATTCATGGCTAGATTGTTATAGAGAAGATGATACATGCCCCAACATTTCTCCATCATCTTTGTTGGAAGTTGAAGAGAAATTCGAAAATCAGGTTGAGTTAGATTTGCTTATCTTTAGTGTTTTCATCTTGTCTTTCTATATTTCCGTGGATGTGAAACTCAATCGTTTCAGCTCGTTCAGTCTCAATCAGACGATATTCTGCATGGATTACCAGCACCTTCAAACAATCAAGAAACACACAGATCTTCTGAAAAGGTGACCTATTCAGTCATGTATTTTACACTTTCATCCTTTCTCGAGTTTTGTTCTCTTCCATTTTTTTGAGGTTTCCTGCCTTCTATGTTCATTGGCAGATGCAAAGACGCCTTGCACAAAATCGGGAGGCTGCTCGTAAATGCCGTATAAGGAAAAAGGTATGAACACTGAGACACATATGTATGCACAACTATAATACTTGATGATATCTATAGTTAATTGGTTGTTCTGAAGCTGATTGGAGCTTTGTAATAGGCATATGTCCAGCAATTGGAATCAAGTCGGTTAAAATTAGTTCAATTGGAACAAGATCTTCAACGTGCAAGGCAACAGGTAACTGAGATAACATTCTTTTTAATTTTTAACCATATGTTATGTTCATTTGAGACTTGAAACTGTACTTTTTGGCTTGTTTACAACATTCATTGTTTGGCTGCAGGGTTTATCTATCAGTAGTGGAATCGATCATCTGCCATTATCCAGTACTATAAATTCAGGTTGATAACAGCATGATCAATCATCTGTGCTCATTTGATACTTAGATTATATAAAGATTAGACAAAAATTCCTAAACAATACCCCATCTTTTAGGTACTTGGCGGTTTGAACTGATAGTTTAAACAACGGGGTACTAAAGTTTAGTCAACCTAAAAGATGGGTACTGTTTAGACAATTTTCTCTAAAGATTATGATTGAAACCCTTTCCATTGATGTAATGGTTAATGTCATATGTGCTCATTTGGTACCGCTTCTATCCGTTGCAGGCGCAGCTGCTTTTGAGGTTCAGTATGGGAATTGGTTGGAAGAACAGAAGAGACAGATATGTGAATTGAGAGCGGCTTTGCAGTCTCAGATAAGCGACACTGAGCTCAGGGTACTCGTTGATACCAGCATGAAACACTATTTTGATCTGTTTCGCATGAAAACAAATACTGCAAAGGCCGACGTGTTCTATCTAATGTCTGGCATTTGGAAATCACCGGCAGAGCGTTTTTTCTTTTGGTTAGGCGGCTTTCGTCCTTCAGAGCTACTCAAGGTAATTATTAGTCTTGCTTCTCAAGATGTTAAAAGTAAGATAACTTTTTCTGATCTAGCCATATTTTCTTGTTACATTTTCATTCCATCTATCTCTTTAAGATAACCTTTTCTTCCATTGACAGGTACTTGTGCCACTGATAGTACCTGTTACCGACAAACAACAACTGGAAGTCGAGAACCTCTTGCAATCCTGTCAGCAAGCAGAAGATGCTCTTACACAAGGAATGGAAAGACTTCAGCAGACTTTAGCCGACATAGTGGCAACATTACCGTTAGATGAAGGAATTTACATTCCTCAGATGACTATTGCAGTCGAGAGATTGGATGCTTTGGTGAGCTTTGTAAACCAGGTAATGTCTGATCTATCCTCTTAGCAAAAGCTTTCCAAGATTCCAGTTGATCATATGAAAGGGTTTGTGGGGTTGATTGAGTTTTAGGACTCGTTTGGATGTATAATGCGAAATACTACACAGTTCGATTTTAGGAGAGACCCTTAATGAGCAATCTTAAATGAGTGCGTAGTTCCTTCGAACATGAACGTTTATACTCGTTGCCTCCTGTTGGCTGGATTATCTTGCCTTCTCTTAACACTTTTTTGCTTTTGGTTTTTTTGATGTATTTTTGTGTATTTCTTTTCTCATTTGTTTGTGGCCCTTCATGACGGCTACTCCGTCTGCCGATCTTTTTCGGCCTCTCGGCCCATGATTCGAACCGCTTTCCGTTTTAAAAAGAAGAAAATACCTTCAAAATGAGCGTGTTTCAGCCTGAACTCCACAGCACTCTCTTTGTGGGCAAATTTTCAGTAATTTTTCGGTTTAGTTTGTAGGATTGGTCTGTATTCTAGCATTGAAGTTGATATGAAAGCTGTCAGAAATCTTTGCTGATCCCATTCTAAGGTGTTATGTACTCATATTATGTTATGTCAACCAGGCTGATCATCTTCGTATGGAGACCCTTCAGCAGATGCACCGTATCTTGACAACCCGACAAGCAGCTCGAGGCTTGTTGGTACTTGGAGAGTACTTCCACCGCCTGAAAGCACTGAGTTCACTTTGGTCTGATCGGCACCGTCATCATGAACCGACGTAAACAACAAGGTTAGCTTAGCTACCGAGCTTCTTGTGAACTTCACAGTGGTTATACAGTGAACTCGAGCGATTGAACTAATTCGTCGAAGAAGAAGAAGCAAAGCTTATCAAGAAGGGTTATAGATTTGAGAAAAGTTGTAAATAGGCAATTGATTGTGTTTCAATGGTTGTACCAATTATCATCTGCAGATAGTCACTGCTTGAGGATACTTGTATTATATTTGGTGAAACCCAAATGCGTAGCTGCCTTGTTGTGTATTGGTAATGTTGTTCTTTGTACATTTTACTTATTTTTACCCAATAAAACTATAGGGCACCTATTCGGCTTCTGAGTAGGACCAATCATCAATCTAAAATTTGTTATTCAATCGGACCTGGACTGGATACTTAGACCCGGACCGGTTGGACCGGACCTGGACTGGATACTTAGACCCGAACTGGTTGGACCAAATTTTTTTAAAGCATGTTTTGGACCCTTTTTGAGAAAATGGACAAACCAATTTGCACCGGACCTGAAAATTCGGTTCAAGTTCGTTCCACTGTCTTACATGATATATACTTGGTAGGGTGTTATATGAATCGAGGCTTGAGTATACCTGTAAAAAAGCGGGTCGGACCGTCTTGTCCGGACTGGCCCGACCCGCTTTGTTGGGGACACAAACGTTGCCCAAGTCTTCCCACGTAATAAGCGGACGTGATACCGGCCCGGCCTGGATGTACTTGTTTGTGTGTTTGTTCCTCGGGATTTATATATCATTTAAAACACGTAATATAATGTATTTGATACAAATTTTCAATCCAATTATACCTGAACAATGCATTACAAACGAGTTCAACAACAATCAATAAAAAAAAAAACAAAAACATGAAAGACAACACGTACGATTATAATCAAGTTATCCCTACAATCTTGTATTACAAAGTATAACACTATAACTTGTCAAAATACTCAAAACAAATTAAATGAAAAATCAAATTATGTGACACTCAAATCAAAACTATATTAGATATACATATATAAATAAGTTATATGTATAAAACTATATGCGGGTCGGCACGTGGCCCAAAATGTTTACACATGCCCGTCCCAGACCCGAACTAACCAAACTAACTGATCACACCCATATTTTTCCCCGAACTAACTGAGCTGAATTTGTACAGGTCTAGCCGTCTAGGCTTGAGCTACTTGAGTTCGGGTTGGGCTGGACTTGGAAAAAAAATCTGATGTGCTCACACCCACTTCACATCATTGCTTTTTTATAATAAATAAACCTACATGCAATTAGGTTTATAAATTCATCATCGTGTAAAATGTAAATAAACTCTTGTATATGTACTGGGCTTGAGATCTTTGATCTTCACTTTAACTTGTCAAAGCCCAAAATCAACACAAAAGTAAGCTGCATTTTTTGCCTCATGGGCTTCAAGTCTTCAACTTCAACCCAAGGATTCATTCTCAAATTTACTTAGGGCTCGTTTGCTACGATTCCCATGGAATCAGGAATCGGAATCGGAATGAGTCACACCAATAACTTGTGTTTGGTAAAACGTGGAATCGGAATAAAAATGATTCTATGGAATGACTCATTCCAATTCTAGAGAAGAAGTTGATTCTAGAAATTAAAGGTGGGTATCTCATTCCAACATAAACTCATTGTAAATTTAAAACTACATTTATATATTTTTATTAAATATAATTCCTTATTTAGTTTCAAAAAATAAAAATAATATTTTTTTATAAAATTTTTATTGTCCATCAATAAATTTAAATTATATAATTATTTTGAAGAAAAACAAGATTTTGTCAAAAAAAATTTCTTACCTATAGTCCGAATAATTCATTCACGATGTAATATAATCGAAAAATACTTGAAAACAATATAATTTGTTCAATTAGAAAAAATAAATTTGATTAAAGAAATATATATACCTATTTATTTGGGTTGAGGATTGTTTAGTGTTTAATCTTAAGTTATTCGTTAGTTTTCATTTTTCTAAAATGTAGTTTAAAAAATAGCATATATTTACATTATAAAAATTCACACATATATCATCAAATATGATATGATTTATCGTTTCATAACTCAAATAAAATAAAAAAACATGTGTCAAAAATATTTCATTCCAACATCATACCAAACACCAGGTATCAAGAATGACTTATTCCAATTCCTTATTCCATTCCGATTCTTAATTTCAATCCCATTCCTACAATCATACCAAACGAGCCCTTATTCCTTTGCATGTCCCGTCTATATGGTTTGTTTTAAATTATAAAAATAAAATAATTAAAATTATAGTAGCATAGTTTGTATCACGTAAAAGACTTTATTAGTCCAATCTATTTTTTGTTCAAAAACTACAAAACACAAAATTTACCAAACATGCCCAAAGTGAGTTCATTTCCAAAATTTTAACATTTTAAATTTTAATTCTTTCAAAGTTTTAAAGCATAAAATTAACTGAAAATCTCATAAATTTGAATAAAACTGAACGTCTTATACATTGCTGTAAAAGTTGCAACTTGTTTATATAAATCATATGATACATAGAGTGGGTTAACACTAAAATACCCAACATTTAAAGTTTTTTTTATTTATTTTTTTTTACAGTTTTGAAGCATTTTTGCAAAAATAAATCTTGGTTCTATGGATGATAAAACTATTTAGCTTTTAGAATCACTTGAAGTTTTAAAATTTTAGTTTAAAACAAATTTATAGTTACTAAAATAAAAATATATAGTATAATACTTGCGTTATTTTCTAAACGGTAAACTCAAAATAGTTTGTTGGAAATAATAAGGTCCGACATCGAAAGATAGGGACACTCCGAGGCTAGTATATAAGGCCGGTGGGCTACTCCAATTGGTTTTAGGATGGAACCTCGCCGGGTCTAGGTGCTGGGGTTGGAACTAATGCCCATGTGCGCTCGTATGCACACGACCCCCACTCTACCGGTCCGTCTGTATCGGACTTTGATATAATTTTTTTAATATTATTTTAGATTTTTGTTTTACACCTATAATAAAAATGGAGGTGGAGCCTAAGTGCAGAGCCTTGATCGTCTTGAGGATTGTATGTGTTGCTGCATGTGGTTCCTAATGCATACCACGTGAGGCCCATACCCCGTAGCCCGTAACTCCTTACCTACCACCTTCATTATATTAGATCACGTGACACGTAGACTAGATTTATTTTTTAATGATGTAATAAGGAAAGTGGACCAAAGAATTATCGTCAATCCTATAGCGTTTTTATGGACGAGAACTTGAAGTTCAGAAAATGAAGACAAAGATAATGTCAGAGACAATCATATTAAATCTAACGAGAGTTTTTAAAGTTTATTATTGTTGTTAACAACCATAACGTTGTCATCTTTCCCACTAACGTGGGTAATTTCAAGCTCTTGGCTATAAGAATACCATTTCATAACAACGTTATGATAGTCATTTTTTCTGGTTTAAATCGAGTGAGTTAAGTTATTAATAAATTAATTATGATTTAGTTGAAGATTTTGGGAATGATGATATATAGTTGAATTACGTTATTTGTGGAATTATCACAGGTAATATTTATCGTCTTCTCACAAAAAAAAAACCTATTTTTTTTTCTCCCTCTCTCCCGGATTTTCTAAGGTAAAAACAAATCACCCACATTCAAATGATATTGTGTGTATGAATAATATAATACATTTTAATAATTTAGATTTTTTAAAAAAAATATTAGGTAGTTAATATAATTTTTTAGTTTATCACTTATTAAGTGTTATTATCCTTTATATATGGTTAGCAAATTAAAGTAATAGGTAGGGAACTCGTTTGGTAGACCTAAAATTGTGGAGTTAATCACTTAATCGGGCTTACCGAGAATAAAGTTATGTAAAACTATGAAATTTTCTCCACCATCACGATAATAGTAATAGATTATGAGAATTGTGTGGAATTACGAGATCTTAACTCTAGACAATATGCCGAGCGAAACCAAAGTAAACCAAATTGTTTCAAGAGAATAATTAATTATAAAACTCATTATAATAAAAGGGTAATTTCTACCTACAAAATTCATACTTTGTATTATTTCAATCTCTTTATCAAATAGGTAGAGAGAATATTATTATATCCAAAGTTGTACCAAATACGAATCATCACCTAAGGTTGTTAAAGCTTGACTCTTCTCTAACATTAAAATTAAAAACACTAAATATCTTACAAACTAACCATTTGTAATAATTTGAGCAAATTTGTCGCTTCTTTCCATTTCTTTTTTGAAAAAACAAATCTTTTTTGTCTCTTGGTTATCAGAAAAAGAAACATAGAAAACCAAATTATTGTCTTTAATATTAATTATACGACAAAAAATATGGAAACATAAGGGAAGATGTTAGAAAATATAGTTAACATTGCCCCTCACTTTCACAACATTATATATTTTTAGTCAAAAACATTAGGGCATTATGTTAGGCTACAAGTGCACGACTTTTTCGGCTAATACTATTACAAAATTTTCAGTTTTAAGTATCTGTAAAATTATAATAACTATCATAGATATAGTATATGTTAAATTTATCTTTTTAATATCCGTCGGGTCTAAGACGTGGAGGGGATGCACGCCACAAGTGAACTTTCGCACATTAACCTTCGGGTTACATCCTAAAACTAATTGGCAATAGGAGGAGTAACCCTTGGGTTTATATGTTAGGTTCACACTATTCATTTAGTCGATGTGGGACACAATAATCCACAAATCTCAAGAGTATACATTATTAGGATTTAGTTAAAATATTATTATATAAATCTAAATAAGAATTATTATAATTGGCAATAATAATATTGTAAAGTTATTTTATAATGGTTATTATTTATGTTTGACCAGAAAAAATAAAGAACTTGGTCATTATTTTCTATTTTCATTAGGTTTGTATTCTCCTTCAACTTTTACCCCTTTCATTCAATTGAAGTTGGAAGGTAAGGGGTTTATTAGGGGTAACCATATTTATACCATGAACCTAGTTATTATAGAAAAATCTCAAAAAAAACTTACTTAGCTAATTTAGCCACAATGAATTATCGTTGCTAAACATACAATCAAAATATATAGAACGGATCTCATTCGGCAAAATCCGTCAACATTGTTACTGTGTTATCCCTTTTAATCCGATCAAAAAATATTTCTTCTTTGAATCGAATACTGGTCATAATTTTTTTTGTATAAAACGGATATCCATATGTCTAAAGAAAATTTATTTTAATTGATTAAAAAATGTTTATACCTTATTTTGGATTTTTTTTGACTTGGGATTAATATCTATAACAAAAATTCTAATGAAGAAAGGGGAAAAATCATATTCAAATATCGAGTTTAACTCGATCAAACAGATAATCCAAATATCCATGAATAACTATCTGACCTGATATGCCTTAAATCTTATTAGTGTATTAGGTTTTGTCTCCGGTTTAACTTGATTATCCAAAAATTCAATGAACATTAATGAATCCGCACATTGCAAATTTTAAGAGAAATTTTTTATAACGTAGACATATTTTAAACTCGTGCATAGCACGAGTCTATTCATCTAATATAGTGTAAAATCATAATTGTATTATAATCTTAATCGTTTTACGTTGAAACATCAATAGGCTTATGTATTGAACTTGGATTATACTCGGTTGTTTCGGTACTACAGGTGCGGAGACCTCGTGTAATTTGCCCTAGGAGGACGTTTACTCGTATAATGCATTGCTAAGAATGACCTAAACAAAGTAATTTGTGACTTATAATCCATAAAAAATTTAGGGTGCATTTTAGTGTAAAGAAAAATGGGGTTGTGGATGTCGACCAAATGCTCGACAAATGAATAGTAAAATCGTCCCACAAGATCTCCAATGGAAAGACAATTCACGAGCTTTTGCCTAAAATTTTCACCTTTAATTGGTTTTACATTTGAATTGGTTTGGCCGAAATGATGAACAAGGAAATTTGTTGGATTTGACGTATCGATAGTTGACCATAAGATCGACTTTTGAAACACTGTTTTGACTGCAGATGGTGACCCTCAAGTTCAAATCACCCAAACATCGTATGAACGAGGGTAAATAGGTCGGTGAGAAAGACAATTAGGCGGTTTATAAAAATGAGGGAGTAATATCCGGTGGCCGAGTCAAAAAAAAAGATTTCGACTTTGTTGAAACTTCCGGTTTAGTATATAAAGTTGGTGTCTATTTTTTCTATTGTCAATTGGTTTACGATGAAATCTCGATGAACTTATGAATTTGGGTCTAACGGGCACCTGCACTCGTATGCACGTGACCTTGCTCTACAATTCGTCTATATCGGACCGCTAACAACTGAAATAAGTTGTTAACATTTTTTTTTTTATCGATGGTATTTCATATTTTATTTATCCAATATGCAATACTAATTTACGCTTTTTACGATTATACTTGTAATTTACGAACGTTTGAAATTCCGTAGGCATGTGTGTTTGAAAAATGATACCGCCGGTTCTAATATGTGGAGGGTTTGAACGTAAAGATGAATCTACACACAAGTCTTTCGGGGTTCCATTCTAAAATCAATTGACAATAGGAGGAGTAGCCCTAAGACTTATATGTTAGGTTCACACGGTATCATATTGTCAATGTGGGACACATTTCCACACATTACTGGAATAGTTGACACTTAACACAGAGCCTTAAGGCCGGCTTAGTTAAACGGGCGAGATGCTGGATAATGAGACCTGGATTGGACCGACTCCCGATCCGGCTCTGATATCATGTTAAATTATCTTTTATATCCGTCAGATCTAATATGTGGAGGGTTTGCACGTAAAGTTGATCCTACACACAAGACTTTCGGGGTTCCATCCTAAAACCAATTGGCAATAGGAAGAATAGCCATAAATGTTAGATCACGCGGTATCGTATTGTCGATGATGGACACATTTCCACACATTAACAGGTTTTCTTTAAAAAAATTTCTTTTCGATTTTTTATAGAGTTTTTAAATGAAAACAATTCTTACAAATATCAATAAAAAAAATATTTCAAACTTTTTATTACATATTTTCTTAAATTAATTTTTTTTTAAATTCCGGAAAAATAATGATGGACTGTTTTGTTTTTTCAAAAGTTTTTCCTACAAAAATTTGTTTAAAATGGAAAACAGTTTTCAAAAAAAGTCCGGAAAAAACTTTACTGAATTTGTATTCTATTTTTTAAGAAAATATCATTTAAAATTTTTCCAAAAAGTCAATGTTTTTTAAGGAATTTTTATTTTAGAAAAAATCTGAAAATTCATATTTAAAAATGTAAAAACATACATACTGAAGAATTTAATTGAATTTTTTCCTCCACATCACCCTCCTACTTTTCATTTTGGGCTGAGTAATAAAACGGTTGTAAAGTCATTGTTAAAGCTAATTTTTTTGGCCCAAAATTCAATCATATGTTTTGATAAGTAGCGAATAATTTTCAAAGTGGTATTATTTTAAATTAGATAGAAGTTGATTTTATTTTTCTAAATTAATACACTCCATAATTACATACTCCCTCCGATAAAAAATAAGTGTCGTTTTAGCATTAGAAATTTATTCACAATTATCTGTCGTTTTAAGTTTTCTATGCCAATAAATGAACAATAATTATAAGAAATGTTCTTGAAAATTGGTGTAAATGATTAAATTTAATTCTAAAATCTTTTTTATGGTCTAAAAAAAGGTTGAATATTAAATAAGTGATAAGATTTAGAAAAACTTTACAAAATCTATATTAATTAATATTTTTATTAAAAATTGTGTTAAAGGCTAAAATGACAGTTATTTTTTATCGGATGAAGTATATAGTAGTAGGAAAGCAGTTACGATTTTGTGAAAATAATTAATATAATTTAGAGAAAAGAAATGAAATGATTAATGCAAGTGTTTTGCGGTTAGTGAATCATTAGTTGGTTAAATTCGATCATCGATAAGATTCTCCAAAGCCCAAACACGTAATTACATTAATTATAGAGATCTATCGGTGGACCGCCCAATTTACCAAACCGCGTCGTTCTACATGTGACCCCCAACTTTCTTTTACATAAAACACGTTACTCTAATTACTAATACAGTTTTAACTAATTATGCTTGATTAAACATTATGTACGTAATTATGCCTACTCCGCTTCGGACTTTACGGTTCTTGCTATTCGTACCACCATATACATGATATACATACCACATCTACGCCTACGCATAGCGTAGGCGTAGGCGTTTCCCTTCATTTTTCGAAGGGAATATATGTTACGGACTACTACGCGTACGCGATGCGTAGTCGTAGTACAGCTACGACTACCATCGGTCATGCGTAGTCGTAGTACAACTACGACTACGCATCGGTCATGCGTAGTCGTAACCATTTTCCTTTATTTTTTTGAACGAAATGAGTTTCTTGCTACGGCTACGCATTGCGTACGTGTAGTGAGGGTACGAATAGCATGAATACGTGGGTACGAATAGCAATCTCGGACTTTACTAAATAGAAAGTTGACCGTAACCCGGATTGGACCGTAAACTACGAATTTCCGGTCCGGTCCAGTTTGGTCCAATCCGGTCCGGTTTTGGACCGAAAAACCTCACCAAAATTGCACGATTACATTACAATCCGGTCCGGTCCGGTCCGCAATGTTCAAAATTGCACAATTTATGTACAAACCGGTCCAACCCGGAACCGGACCGTTACGGTCCGGTCTGGACCGTATGCACAGCCCTAGGAAAAACAACGAGAATATGGATGTAGAAGCAGTTGTTTGGTCTAGTATGATACTTTTCGAGTATTATCTTTAAGATTTTATAACTCCATATCATATTATTTTTTTATGTAATAGTTTCATAAAAAATAAAAAATATAATTTTGAAAATGGTTTGTATGTTGGAGCATGAAAATGGTTAAATGTACATGTGCAATATGATGATATGAAGGCATGAAGCTTTACGTCAACAAGAACGTGACATTCCACCAACATTGAACATCCCCACTTATACTATTTTTGCTCATTTTAAAATCATTATTTTAAATCAATATACTTACTTCTTTAGTGTATAAAAACAAACTTTTATTTATTATTAAAATATATTATGACAATCATAACAAGTAGACATACCATGATCCGTATCCACTGCAGTTGCCGCAAATAATGGTCAAACCGGCCTTCAATAACTCAATTTATTTCTTCCCTTACAAAATCAATCAACTAACTTAACTAACTTAATCATTGATTCATATATTTTATTTTAAATAAATAAATAGTATAATATATATAGCCCGTAAAAATAGCTATTTTTATTTTCTTTGGGTCAATTTATGGGCAGAACTCGATTAACATAAAAAAATTTAAAAAATATAATCTAATTCTGATTCAACTATAATATGCATTATTGCTAGTAAATTTTGACTTTTATATTATGTTAGCTTAACTTATTACCAAGTTGTTGATAGATAAACAAATTGTATTATTTTATAATTTAATAACATAGTAGTTAACTGAAAACATAGAGGCTAACAAACTTATGATATACCTTAGAGATGATTAATTAAGGGGTATTGCATCCACAACCGTGGATTTCGCAAACGCACGATGGTTGCGGAAACCGTACCGTCACGGTTACGGGTTTCAGAACTGTAAAAAAATTTTTTACCGACATCACGGATACGGGTTCCGTAACCGTGATGGTGTCCGGTTTTTTTATTAGAATTCACATAGAAAATTATCACGGATCCAGAACCCGTAATCGTGACGGTTACTAGTTCCGTAACCGTGATGATTTTCTTCACTTTTTTTTTTTGGGTTAGAATTTACAAAGAAAATCATCACGGTTACGGGTTCCGTAACGTGAAAAGTCTATCACGAATTCGGAACTCGTAACGGTCACGGGTTCCGTAACCGCCGTACGTTTGTGAATTTCATCGTCGTGCGTTTACGACTCCCGTTAGTTAATGAATTCCACACTTACAAAGTTACAACTTATATGCTCTTTAACATTCATCGGGTACTAATGTATTGAATATAATAAGTTTCCACATCAAAAGATGTGACACTCAAAACCTAACGTATAAGGTCGGTGAGCTACTTCTCTTAATGTCATTTGATTTTAGAATGCAAACTCATTAGATATATGTGTTGCGTTTGGGCCTAATGCGCATGTGCGCTCGTATGCACACGGCTATCCGTTAGCCATTAGTATATAGGGTTGGTGGACTTCCTCCAAATTTTTATGCGTTGAGCTTGGATCTGTCTGTATCGAAATTTGATCAATGGAGGGTGTTTCTTAAATCGTAGTCAATTCTTGAAACAAAATATTTAAATTATTTAGTTAAGTAAACCGTATTTTAAAAACATTAACCCATCCGATTAATTTTAAATTAATGCATATTCTTTTTTTATATATAAATATTTCGGTTACTGTTTTCTCTTGCACATGTCAATCATACCAAAGGCAGTGGTCGTGTTAATTACAATCCAAATTAATTTAAAGAATAATTAGTTTCGTAATTTCAAATGTTCAGGTGGGTCAGATACTCAGATCTCGTACTTATTTTAGTTCATGATTTAACAAAATGATTAAGGCTCAAATCACCCTGATCCATAGTTATAAAACTATGGTTTATCAATTCGGTTTATACTACCAAATACCCATCGTGTTAAGGTTCGCTGTATGACCCGTAGGAGGGTGTTTTCCCATTCGTTATGCGGGTGAATTGGATGCATGTGAGATCCGGGCAGTGAGTCAGGTTAGGTGAACAATTATGGGTGATGTATCATATGGCGGTCAAGGTCATTCATCCGTCGTCTGATTCATTGTCATCCCTAGGGCTATGCATACGGTCCGGATCGGTTGACCGTAAATTGATAAAACCCTGGACCGTAGACCGGACCGTAACGGTCCTATTCCGGGTTGGATCGGTTTGTACATAAGTTGTGCAATTTTGAATATTTCGGACCGGACCGGTTTGTACCTGAAGTGTGCATTTTTTGTGAGGTTTTCCGGTCCAAAACCGGACCCGAATTGGACCGGACTAGACCGGATATTCGTAGTTTACGGTCTAACCTTACGGTTTTATACGGTCCAAAATCGGAACCGGACCGTAATCCGGATTTTCAAAAAAACATGGACCGGACTGCAACCGGCCCGATCTATATACCAGACCTTAAATTCCGGTCCGATTTTGCACAACCCTAATCATCCATATGGAGCAATGTAGCGGTGCAAATATCCTTTTAAATACAAATGAAATTACCATTCCTAAACTTCAATGTATAGTTCGTTTTGGAAATTTTGAATCGAGTTAAGTAAACAATGAAAAGTTAAGCATTCATTGGAAGGTATGAAGTATGAACACATGACTTTCCGCAACTTCATAATGTATGTTATTTTGGAAGCTTCAAACGCAAGTTGACCACTCTGCGGGTTCTTCAAAACCGAATGTAACGGTTGAGACCGCCCAAATCACTATTAAATTCCGTTTAATTCGCGTCTAACTTAATCTCTAACCACAAACAGAAATTCGGGGCATATATATATATCACCTAACTCGTCAATTAAATGTTTTCAAGCTTCAATTATCTGGAATATTCACCCACTAACGCTTTTTTTTTTTTTT
>BSUD01000008.1:139442202-139457627 GCA_033239045.1 Fagopyrum esculentum | reverse complement strand
ATCTGAGTATTTTTAAAATTTAATTATACAGATTTAATTTCAATATTTTTTAGAAATAAAATAAATTATTTATTTTAAATCAACTTGTATATAATACGGGATAAACTATTTTTATATAAGAACTTTGACTTTTTACATTGAATGCAAAATAAAAATAAAAAGGAGAAAAATGTGTCCTAAAGATATTTGAACATTCACTTTCATATATCAAATATAGACAATAACGTATCATCATTTGAATACATGATTAATAAATTCTCTACACGATTAGTATATAACAATACAAAATAGATGATAATGTACCATTATCTATACACTATTGACAACTTAAATACATGATTAATATTAAATACACAATTCACAATTTACTTAATACTAAATGAGAACGCTTTGCGTTGACGTTTAATTTGAGCGCATGCGTTAACGTTTAACATCTGACGTAAACACAAAGCGACGGAACTATTTTTAAAATTTTTTTTTAAAAACTTTGAGCTCCTTTAGAAGGAGCTGACACCCAAAACCCTCTTTTTTTCACAATTTTTTTTTCCGCAATCTTTTTTGAAACCTAATGTAGGTTTGTAGCGTGAGTGTCTTGCGCCTGCGCTCAAGTGTATAATTTTTTTTTAAAAAAAACCCGAGCGCATTCACCAAGCGCTAACTTCGATATTTGGGCGCTCTCACCGAGCAATGGCGGTTATCAGGCGCCATCAAAATGAGTTTGTTTTTGACAATAGTAAAACCATCAAAATGGTTTTGTGATTTGTCCATATTTAGTGATACGAGTTCATTTGATGAAAGTGTTAGATTATTTCAATTAGAAAAAGAGAGAAAGTAGTTTTCTTTTTGAATATTCACTTCCTTTTCTATGTTTTTGTGACTAACTTTCCACTTTTAATAGATACTGTATGATATTAACTTTTCAATCTTTGTATATAATGAATCCAAATACCATATTCTTATACAAATCTATCCATATTCTTCTGTGATTTATCTTTTCCGATTATGTCAATAATATCAGTATACCTCGTCGTCATCATTCTTCTTGTATTTTTTCCATTGTTATAAACTCCTGTATGGCATTCTTCACCAAATTACAGATACTTTATCCAACGAAAGTAAAGTCGAGGAATTGGGGATAGTTGGCTTTCACATCAATTGTCAATTTCTTTGTATTTTTCTTGTTGGTCGAACAGTCAAGAGACTCATTTAAAAAGTCATCATCTTTCTTCTATGTGAGCGCCACCACCTGCTCTTACTCTGTCTCCTCTGTCATCCTCGTTTCTCCCCTGTTTCTTCTCCTTCTTCAAAACCCTCCTCATTTGGAAGCTCTTCCATGGCAGCCATGAAAGCAGCTGACTTTAAACCCCCTGACACTAATAACCTCACGCCTCAGCCTGATGAGTGCTCTATTCCCATGCCTCCGAATGAAACCAGTGTTAATAACACTAGCCCTAGTCACAATCGGCCTCCCAAAATCCCAGTTGACCCGGATATGGGTCCGGGTCCGGGTCTTACCCGTCGGAAAACATTCAAACCCAAAGCCAAGTCCCGATTCGGTGAAGCCTCTGCGCCGATCGATTCAGACGCACTCGAGACCTTCGGTACTCCTAGAAGTGAATCTGAGTTCAGTTTCCCATCTCCGGGTGGTTCTCGGATCGGATCTCCGGTAGGAAACAGTCGGTTACCTTCTTTAGCTCAAAGAACTCCTCGAGGCGACGCTAAAGATGGGCCTGATGAGAGGGAGGTTTATAGAAGAGTGACTGCTCAATTGAGTGCTCGTAAACATATGAGGATGACAGTTAAGTTTTTGGTTGAGTTTGTTGTTTTTGTTATCATTCTAGCTTGTTTAGTTTCCAGCTTGACTGTTGAAGGTATGCGTAGGGTTGAGTGGTTCGGGTTGAGATTATGGAAATATTTTGTGCTTATAATGGTGATTTTCTCTGGGATGTTGATTACTCAATGGGTTGTCCATTTTGTTGTGTTCTTGATTGAGTGGAAGTTTATACTCAAGAAGAATGTAGTGTATTTCACCCATGGATTAAAGACTAATGTTGAGGTCTTTATATGGATTGCTGTGGTTTTGGCCACTTGGGTTGCTTTGTTCAAGTCTGATATGCATCATTCATCTTCCAAGGCTCGGAAATTTCTCGACTTTGTTACATGGACTCTTGCTTCATTGCTGATAGGCGCATTCCTTTGGCTGATCAAGACAACTCTTTTGAAGATTTTAGCTTCCTCCTTCCACTTGAATCGGTTCTTTGATCGGATTCAGGATTCCGTGTTTCATCATTATGTGCTTCAGATTCTCTCAGGGAGGCCGGTAATGAACTTTTCCGAGAAAATTGATGATGGGGCTGCACAAGTGAGCTTTACTGAGAATGTCAAGTCTCAGAAAGAGAAGAAAGTGATTGATGTTGGGAAACTTCATCAAATGAAGAAGGACAAAGTACCTTCTTATACTATGCAGCTTTTGGTTGACGTTGTTTCGAATTCAGGCCTTTCCACCATGTCCGGTATGCTTGAAGAGGATCACGTCGAAGGCGGTGTTGAGCTGGATGACGATCAAATCACTAGTGAGGAGCAAGCCATTGTCACTGCTGTTAAGATATTTAATAATATCACATACTATAAAGAGGGTCATGAGTAAGATGAGCTTCCTTTACTATAATTCATGTCTTGTATTCATTTCTTTCATCATCGGATTAATACTTTTTACCTTAACTGTGCAGCTACATTGACAGAAATGACTTCCTCAAGTTCATGATGGAAGAGGAAGTGGATCTTGTGTATCCATTAATTGAATCAAATGAGAAAGGCAAAATAAATTTGAAATCTTTCTCAAAATGGGTGGTAAGTATTTATGTCCTAACTTAACTTCAGCTGTCTAACATTCCTTATATGTCCTATACGTAGCTGACGCGGTTTAGTGAACCACGTAAACCCATGTGTTCTTTCTTTCTTTCAGGTGAAGGTATTCAAAGACCGACTGCAGCTACAACATGCTTTGAATGACAATAAGACAGCAGTTAAGCAGCTGAACAAGATCGTCTGTGCAATCCTCACAGTTATAATCTTTGTACTATGGCTTCTTCTTACAGAACTAGCATCCACAAAACTACTTCTCTTCTTCTCATCACAACTTGTGGTTGCGGCATTTATATTTGGAAACACCTGCAAGAATATCTTCGAAGCCATCATATTTGTGTTTGTGATGCATCCATTTGACGTCGGGGATCGTTGTGTGGTTGATGGAACAATGGTATTCATCTGTCTGTTTTTACAATTAAAAAGTAATCATTTTTTTTGTTTTTCAGTAAGTTTAACTGTAGAAGCTCATTGTTTCCTGCAGATGATTGTGGAGGAAATGAACATCTTAACAACAGTCATGCTGAAAGCTGATAAGGAAAAAGTTTACTATCCTAATTCTGTTCTGTCTACAAAGCCAATCAGCAATTTCTACAGAAGCCCGGAAAATCAAGGCGATTCAGTGGAGTTCTGGATCGATTTCATGACTCCTTTAGCAAAGATTGGGGATATGCAAGAGAGAATAAAAATGTAAGTTACCTTTTACTCTTCTTGATGACTTTGAGGTGTTCATAACGGCTACTAACATTTTCGTTCCGTCTCCACAGGTATTTGGTAGCGAATCCGCAGATATGGCATCCAGATCACAATGTAGTAGTGAAAGAGATCGAGAATGTGAACAAGATCAAGATAGTTCTTTTCGTTAATCACACGATTAATTTCCAAGACTATGCAGAGAAGAACAGGAGGAGAACCGGACTCGTTTTGGAACTAAAGAAAATATTTGAAGATCTGGAAATCAGATGCAATCTTCTGCCTCAAGAAGTTATTCTCAACGGTGCTCCACCGGTGACAAATGCAGCAACTTATAAAACCCATTGCTAATGGTTCTTCTTCTTGTTAACCATGAATGATATGGTATGTGTAAACTGAAATTTTGTATTTTTTTTTGAAGTTGTAGGAGATATCACCTTTTGATCAAGTTATGATTAGCCTGTTTGCTTCTCTTCTCCTGTTGAATGCAAATGGCTATGAGTGTAAGGGTGATAGTAGTTGCTTCTGTAAGGAAAGAATGTTCTTCTTCATCCTTGTGGTTATTCAATGTTTGGTTATGTTATGAAACACACAGTAGCTTACTGTGTGCTTTTTTAGTGGTGAAAACTTGTCTTTTGCTAGTTAAATCACTTTTTTAATTTCTTAAATCACTTTTTATTGAACCTGTGATGAAATATCTGATTTGATTTTCCCCTAAACAAAATTTTCTTTACTTTATCACCTCTATTTTCACTCCAAATCTGAGTTCTTTAATTTTTAATTTGTAAAATACCTAAATAAATTTGTCAAGGTAGATAGCTTTGAGCAAGTACATATCATTGAAATCTGAAAGCTACCCACAAACCTACTAATCTTGAATAAGTACACATTTTGATCATATACTTGGGACATGTTCATAAAGCTAAGGTAGATAGATCTTTATGAGTTTTTCAAAAGTTAAGGTAAATAGGCTTTTTGTGTAGTAATGCTGCATAAATTGTAACTACTTTTGCAGTTGTTAAGATCAAATACTTAATGATAATGCAAATTGATTAACCAACACATTAACACTTAACTTTTTTTTTTTTGGCAATAACCAATATGATATTACTTAACAACAAGATACAAAGTAGTTAAAAACTTGAAGGATTTAGTTTCTTTAGCCTCTCTTGACAGGGTCGAAGTAGGAAACTCCGACGACAGCGCCGCCAATTGCTGCAAGAACAACACCTCCAGACACAATGCTGAGCAAGAAGTTCTTCAGTGAGGGTTCTAGATCACCCGCCGCCTCCGCCACCTGTGGGATCAACATGGAAGCTGTCAACGCAGCTGATGTAGCCGCCACAACCGCCTTCTCCTTTAGAGACGCCTTCACTTGGAGCCTGCTCGGTGATCTGCCATTAATCCGAGTTCCGAGCTTGCCCTTGTTTTGTAGTGGACTGAAGAACAATGAGGCTTCCTTGTTTTGGCTAGCAATTCTCATTGGCATTGCCATGGAAACTGAAGCCATTGCTTGCAACTTTTGTTAGAACACTCAACTTGGGTTTCTCTTTGATTGTGAGTTTCTTGTGGTGATATGTGAAGAAGGGTTTAGATAGATATGGGAAGATAGAAAAATTGTGGGTTGTATTGTTTGATTGGTAGGAGGTCAAGATTTCTGCTGATGTGGCACTTTCTTGCAATGTGATGTGGCAAAATTTGAGCCTGGTCTGTTGAGATAACCTTATCTTGGCTAGCTTGGTTTTCTTGGCAGTATTTGTCTGAGCTTTTATCACCACTACAAAGGAAAAACTAGGTAACACTATATTCATATATTCAATGTTATATGATTGTGACACGAACTTAGTGTCCGTTTGGTTTGAGTGGTGGAATGAAAACGGAATAAAACCGGTTAAAAGGAAAGTAAAAGAAATGAAGATGATTGGATTACTTCCGTGTGTTAAAAACCTCAAACAAACTTACTTTTTGATTGATTCAGAATCATTCCGTAACCAAGAATGATTCTTACTGTAGAATTATTATAGGCTATAAGAAATTTGCTTTGTTTTGGGTTTGCCTGATCTTTCTTTTTGAAAAAGACTTGGAAGTAATGGTTGTTCATTGTACTAAAAACGGGCAAAGAGTAGACTAAAATGATAGATCAATATATTCAGCATATTCAGGGGATTTTCACCTTGATATGCCGCCGCGGTTTTGATCACAGGACAGCAACACTAGCCATCCATCTTCTAGCTATCGATCATCCACTTCCATACGTGAATACTAGTAGTTTGGATCTTATCCATGAACAAGTGGAAGAAAACACTAATAAAATCTGAGTCTTGATTCTGCCTGTAAATAATCTGATTTGAAATTGTGATACATGGGGGGTTTGGGGTTGTTTGAACTTCAAGGGTTTTGTGTCTTGTTCACAGATTTTGAGTATTGTACACTAGGTAACTGAGCTTTGGTAGAGGGAGGTATTGGAAATTACAAATTATGGTGCCTTAGAAGTCTGAATGATATAGGCAAACCAAGCTTGAATGTGTCAAAGGGGTTCGACAAAGAGGGCATTCAGGCTTCTCATTGCACCATTCCATTATACAGTTCCTGCAATACGAGAACGGTAACTTAGTATTTATAGCAGAAAACATGTCATAAAGGTAAGGAAGGAAATAACAAAACAAGGCACTACCAGCAGAAAACATGACCACATGGTGTGGCTGTTGGATGCTGGCGATGACTCAAGCAGAGGGTGCATTTACTTGTTCCTTTTACCTGACACACGAAGGTCTATTTGTTTCAGGGTTTCTTTTGTATGACAAAGCTTTAGGAATGAAGTGATCAATATAAGCAAGAACAACAATATGCTATTTTCAGTTCCATCACGAAAATAAAGCATGTACCTCTGAAGGTGAACTTCCTTCATCTATGGTGATAAGCTCACCTTCTTCATTCAAAACAGGCAACCCTCTTCCTGCACAGTCACATTATAATAAATATGAAACTAAATCACACAACTCAAGATTGTCTGTATATGTAATACCAAGATCATATAAAATCTTCTTTTTGCTGATAATAAAGAATATAGAATCTGAAGACTAGTTTGAATGAGTAAAACAGAATAATGTTCAAAGCTCGAAAGTTTGCTGAATAATGAAGAACGGATACAACAGTTCAAGCAAAACAAACTTGCCTGCCAAATGTTGATAGGTTCCCAAGGAGGCTTGATGAACTGAGCTTGCAAGGGAAGAAAAATGCCTACGCCTAAATCCTTCTGCAGCAATTATACACAGCTGGATTAAGAGGAAAACACCTAGTATTTGGTACCTGCACAGAAATCCAAATTGCAAGTTTAAGTATCTACAACACTGGACCGTGCATCAACATTAGCATATAATTCAAAACAAGTTATATTGCCATGATACTACCTAGGCCTTTGATTTGATGGTTTGCCAATAAAAACGTAATGAATTCCAGCTGCACGTTTAGAGATGTGATAATAAAGTCCTACAATTGCACAAAAAAGAGAATTATCAGAATCTCCCAGCATTTCCATATAAAATACATTAAAGCAACTGGAAAAGGTGTAATGTACTGACCTTCAAAGTAGAAGAACATGAGGTTTGTTCGTAATAACAGCTGCAGAGCTTCACGTGCAACAGGAAGTATCTGCAAACAACAGTAATATTATATACTTGCAAAGCCAGCATATAAAATAGCCCTACTTTCAGGCTTCAAGTTTCTGAAATGCAAAGGAATACAAAAATTAATGAAACCAAGTAATTTAATTTTTTAAGATGTTCTGAGCAAGGAAAAAGGTAACTGAACCACTTTTATTGTTTGCTAGAATTTTTTTTTTTTGGGGGGGGGATGGATCTTTTGCGAAGAAAAAGCAAAGATTTTAATTAATTATCAATATAAAAAGAATTTCAATTTTCGTAAAACATATTGAACTACGCTTTTGAAGAAATCAACCATACAGCAGGCCATCTTCGAATTGCAGACAGTTGTAAACTTCTAAACTTTTCTTTCAATCTTGATAGAGCTGTGGCGTTGCTGCCTGATGTAGATGATGAAGGGGTTTCAACATTTGTAGAAGATTGAAGTTCACTATTCTGAGGGATTCCGCTGTTGCTGAATTCTTCAGATTGTGATTCTGCAAGGATTATGCCACGGGAAGCAAGTCTAGAGCTGCAGAAAATATATAAATTGTTTATTAGATACTCAATTTACACAATGAAGTTGACCACAAATAACAAATAATGGTATTAAAATCAGCAATTTTTTTATTTATAAAAAGTATATATGTAAAACCTGATTCTTTCTGCCATATAGGGTACCGTTGTCTGGTAAAGAATGAAAAGTGCACGTCTAGCTGGTGTTGGTGGGAGCCCATGAGGCCCTGAAACCTGCAGAAGAAACCAACTGAAATGCAGTGAAGTTCTTCATTTCTTCATCTTAGAGAACTTTCCACCATCAGCATTGAGATGGTTTGGAATTTTGGATTAATAGCCACGTTCACAAGACAAACTCAACTAAAATAATCCATATCAAAAAATGAATAAAAAATCTTTCTAACTTTTGATCCTTAGATGCCTTTGTTGGAAAAAACAACACAGACATCAGAAGATTTTATTAGTGCAACCTCAAGGTCCAGGAGAGACCATGTTGCTTAAACCGTTTTTATAACCAACAAGGAGATAAAATCAGAGATGATTCCGACAAAGGATCTCATATAGCTGGTATGATATGTTACATATCTAGTTTATTCTTTTGGAGGCTAAACAAGAACATCATTTTAAGACTAAACTGGAGGCTAAACAAGAACATCATTATACCTGGGTGATATCACAATATTCCTCTCCTAGTGTTTGCTGGCCAGCGCCAGTTGTCAAAACATAATAGAGAATCTGCCCCAGAAGTTTCATCTGAAATCCACAAAATGAAGGGTGACTCACTGAACTTTATAGTACATAGCTATATACGATGATTAGATCAATATGTATGTCCAGGGAAATAACGATAGTAGTTGAGGTTAGCAAATCAATGCACCATTGCCAATAGTATTTTCTCATTGTAATTGAAGTTCAACTGTGGAACTGTGATTGAATATCCTCACATTAGGGCCTTCAGTGACATGTTCACGCCGTACCTTCTTCACCCGGTTACATTCTAACTATTATACAATTTATACAAAATACTATAATTGCCACCTTACATCAATTATGTCCTAACTTATGTCTTCCCCCTCTTCCCTTACTTTTCTTAGTCAGAGCATTTTGTAATATGAATATACATTGGTTAGCTCGTTTGCTCTTTTATTCTAATGATAGCTTTATTTCATTATGATTTACATTCTTGATTCTCCAGTTCAAACTCCGAACTCTTATGTGAGTTTTATCTTTCTCCTGCAGAAACTGGGAGTCCGGAACAAACTAATATAGAAGCTCAGAAAAATCACACCTAAACTGGTTAACAACTTGTTGTTCAAGAAGTAGAATAAGCCATGAGTAGTTGTTAATAATTTTATATTGTAGCTCGATAATAATAGGTGGTGCATTTACTCTGCTGAACTGTTTGGAGAAAAAAGATTATTAACAGTTGGCCATACTTATGATAAGTAAATGAAGTTGTTTGGTGGACATTCAACACTCAAATATAACTTTTTTAGAAAAGATGATCATTTGTCAAACAGGAAAATAATGGCAACAAATAAAGAAATTAAGATTCCAAACGATTGATCTACCATAGAGACATCTTTCCACTCGTGTCGCTGAATATAGTTTATTTGCCTTTGTGAAGTAGTCATTGAGATGTCTTTAATTCCCCATTGCAAGATTATTCTTGAAGTAAACAAAAATGTGCAGTTCATCCTGAATTTCTTACTACTTTCAAGTTTCAACAGTAGTATACAAGACCCTAAAGGATATGAAAAAACTAAACCTGACATGCACAATACACTTAAGTGCCCTTTCCGATTAGCAGAAGAAAGATGCAGCCACGAACTACTTCCAAAAGTTGCATACAGCAATGAATATTAGGACAGACTACACCTAATCAGCTCTTCAAATCTGTAGACTATGCACTCTTATGGTATCCTTGTGTTACAGAAACAAGTACAGTGCAAATCGGACGTCATTCTATCATCAACTATCAATCAAACTGACTATTTACTGATAGCCAATAAGAAACAATTAAGCAATAAGAAGAAAAGCAACGCCAGAAATTGTTTTTTTTTTTTGTTTTTGGGTGAAATCCAGAAGATGGGAAGTCCCTGAAATAGAAGTGTAGATAAGAAGCTAACCTCATTCTGATAAGTGATAGCAGATCTAGTACCTGATACCGATAACAGAAAATGAAAAATCAATTTGATACAAAAAATCCAATAGAAAAAAACCCACAAACATTCCTAAAAACAAAGATCCAGCGACGGAGATGAGAGTACCAAAGAGATGGCGGAAGGCATCTCGGCAGGCGTCAGAGACAAATAAGGCATATTGATCGTCCTTCTCGGCAGCTCTCATAATTTCAGGCTGCGCTGCTCCTGCGAATCTTCCCAGACCTGCATCCGCCGCCGACTGCGAAGATCCGACGCCAGAAGCACTTGCGGAGGAGAAATTATCTGCTCTGCCTCTCTGGAAACCATCACCTCCGGACGCCGGGTCATCTCGCACTGTCGTCGCCATCTTCTCGCTGTATGCTCCGACTGTGAACAGAACTGATGGTTGCAGAAAGAACTGGCAAAGCCAAAATAGAGGTGGGAAGAAGCCATCGCTAATCAGCAAAAATTACCCCTTAACTTTTCTATATATCTAAAACTCGGCCCACTATTTCAATAAACTAGAAAAAAACGCCACTCAGGACCAAATGTTTAAAAAATGGGCAAAATGAAAATAAAAACAACGCCGTTGCCGGGGATCGAACCCGGGTCACCCGCGTGACAGGCGGGATAACTTACCACTATACTACAACGACTTTTTTGTTGTATAATTCATAAACGAACAATATACATTAGTCTTAAATGTTGCAATTACCAAGCATTTCTATCATCCCGTATGCTTGAAGACTCAAACTGGTTTGTATGACAACGTCCGCTTTGCAAAGCATTGGCGATGGCTCAGTCTTACAATTGTAATTCTTTGAAACAAACAGCTAACTGCTGATTTTAACCACTACCTTAATTGCTTGTGTCAAACGACTCAAAGATGAGAAACTTCACCTCAAGGAACAAAAACAATAGCGTACAAACAAAAGTACATCACTCAGCTACATCAGTTGCACACAAAAAAAACAGATCAGAATAATTTTTGAGCTGCAAAATGCGGGGCAAAGAAACTAGGAAGCTTAGTATCCATTGCTATCTGTTACTAATAAACATAAGGTAGTATCCTCCAGGGAACTAATTTGCAATACTCAGCCCAGACTTCCTTGTACTTCTGTGCACATCGAGCTTCGTCTCTCCTCTCTCTCCATATCAGCAGAATGAAGAGATAAATTGGGTAAAAATAAGGAACTGGAGAACTGCAATAACATAGACGCGAGATTAAGAAAGCTCTACAATATGATGCATGCTGACAGCACGTTGAACGAAAGATCCTTTTTTTACCTGATCCCACATGGCAAACTGAAGGATAGTGCCAATAACAAGTCTCCAAGGTAATTACAGTGTCTTGCAATTCCCCTGCATGTGTGTAATTCAATTGTAAATTACACCTCTTATAAATTGGTAAAATAATTTGGGATAGAATAATAATGATAGTGTTTAAGATATTACATGACTAGGAGTTTTGCGCAAAATGTAAACACTTCTACAATCAAGGCTCATGCACTGTTGGCTAGTAAACGTCAAGAAAATTCAAGGTCAGGGACCTTACCAATAACCAGAAGCAAGCAACTTTCCCCCAATGACTTTAGGTGCTTGACCCCATATAGGAGCTTTAGGGTCTTTCTTGAAAATGTGCTTCTGCTTGTTAGCCCCTCGGAAGACCTTATATCTATACAAATCACAAGAAAGGGATGAGATGGCTATTGCTAAAACCCACCATTCTTAAGATGACCATGAAGAATAAATGAAGTATTTAAGGCAAAGATAATAGACAAGTGAAAAGGAAAGCGAGAGAACATCAGTTTGAATTTTGCAGAATAAAGATTTACCCAAAGAAAAACACAAGGCAATTTGCTATTATCCCAGCTGTTGTTAACTCCACATTGTTGTTTAAAAGCCACCAGCCCTACAAAACATTTTTATGGTAGCTAACAATAAATCTCAAGTAAAGCAGCAGAAAGAAGCAGCTCATGAAAGACAGGTTCTTCTTTGCATTATATTGATCAAATGTATCATTCTCCCATTTAAGTGTCTGCATACATAGGATTAAAACTCTAGTGATAAGTGGCAAATGTGTGAAACAAAATTTAGCTTTAAGCTCACACTACATACCTGGATACTAAATGTAAAAGGAATCCATAGCAGATCCCCGAACACTAGCATGAATCCCAGCCTCTCGGCAATTATGTCCCACCTATAAAAGTTCAAAGAAAAATGTAATATCGGACATGTTTTACAAATGATCTTCCATGCTTTGAAAGAAAAAAACCTCATAAGCTATTATAGAAAGATACCATGGACATTCCCACATGAACTATGCTGACGTTGTATGAAACATTTTAGAGTACAATTGCAAGATTGCAACCAATATACTCAACCACTGTAATGCACCAAATTAGTACAAGAGGAAATCCATCAATTAAAAACCTTTCCCTTGGCTTCAAACATGCACTTTCAGCCTATTTTCGCTTTATAACTTTGAGGGAGAGGGAGAAAGATCAGTACGGTTGACTTACGTGGATGTCATATACTCCTCGTGAAAGAAATAGTCCAGAATGTAAAACTGAAATAAAATGCAAAAAATAATATATTGAGTTTCATTAAAGCACTTTTGGTGGCGGCAAGACAGAAAACAAAAGAAGTGGGAGGGAGAGAGCAAAGACAGGGAGAAGTCATTACACCACAAAATGTCTGGTACAGAATCATTGATTGGCTCAATCTACCATCATAAATACTTTTGACAAGGATGGAAAGATTGATAAGTAGCCATCCTAACATTCCTGCTCTCACAAAGAAAAATCTGCAATAAATTCATAAACAGAGAATTTAAGCTTGCATCATTCAAGAACTAAGGCTTTTGTTTAAACAAAAAGCTGAAATGGGAGCTTTAGTGTCTTTAGGAGCTTAAGCTTAATGTTAAGCCTCTTTTTTTTCTCTCATAAAGACAAAATAAACTCCTAAAAAATCACAGGAGCTCCAGAAAAGAGCTACATGCCAAACATACCCTAAATTGTTTCTTTGTTAAACACTTAAACAGCTCTGGAGAATAAATTCACTCCTAAAAAATCATAGGACGTTGTATCAGGTGACACACTGGCACGTGAAGTATACTTACTTGAGATCAATGCCCAAAAATTGAGGATTCAGCTGGATGCCAAACCACCTGCAACAGAATATAAGATTGATAATTTATCTTGAAGGATGCAGCAGGTCCATTTATATTATGTGCTTGCCTGGAATGTTGGTGACTTTTCTTTTTTATTGTTGATAAGCTCTACTATTATCAATTTATGAAGCTACAAATGAATATTCAAGTTCAGTTATACAAATATCTCATTTATGATGTACCAACAAAGTCTGACTACTCTTAGGTGTCATAAGAAGGAATTTAGGGGAACCAGGCAATACCAGTCCTGAATTAAACTCCCTGTCACATGCGGCTTCAGTGACGAACCTTGATTACGAGATCCACGGCCCACTATATACAGTAAGGATGCCACCTTCCATTCAAAGATAATAATTTTAAACCATGTTAAACAATCATAAAACAAATAAAAAACTGACAGAATTACCATTCAACCTCAAACATAAGACGTGTAAGATGCAATGACATGCTGAAGATGAGAAGTTATTTAATTTGATGACATAATTAACTCGCATCACAATAAGTGAGAAATCAATTGACTATAACACAATTACAACGCCAAAATATACCTGAGAATACTATGCAACATTGCAATTTACAATATCTTTCTTATAGGATGCAAAAGTGATAATAGAATGTACTGCAAAATTGGAATGGTTATAAATGATAGACCATACGTGTCAGTAAAAAGGACTGAGAGACGTTTGCAATGGCTTAAACAGGGATGAAAAACTACGAATACGAAACAACGTGAGAACTTTTGTGGAAGTAGGGTGAGACAGAAGATTTTAACAAAATTCTAGTGTTCCCATGCCTTTTCCCTGGACAAAAATAGTTAATGCTGAAAGCAATGTTCTTATTACTTTTACATTGACAATGTCAAGAACAGACCTAGAGGGATAATAAGATACCTCCTGGTAAATTGAGCATTTTGTGCAAAAGACAATGAAAAGGAAAAAAAATACAGGTCCGTAAAACTGAAAGTGGCCGATTAGATTAAATGTATGAGGAAGGGTATTACTTACAACAACGCTAAATATGAAAGTTGCAGACAGAAGCTCCAGTCCTCTGTCTGTAACTGCCTGCACAAACATAAAATGAACCTTTTATTAAACTACAGCAAGAAAACATATGCAAACAAGAAGAGAAGTTAAACATTCAAATTGTTGCTTCTGTATTGTTTTTCTTTATTCTCTCTTCTCATTTTTATCTTACTGGTACCATAGTTTCAAAAAGAAACAATGCATTAGCGTAGTTCCTACTAGATGTATTCAGCATATAACTTGCACATGCTCTTTCGTTTTATAGTTGAATTTTCTAAGCTCCCCCTCACCCCGGTTGCATAGCATGTGAGTGCTATAAACGTGATTATAACCAATATAGCATGCAAATAAGATCTCCAAAAGATGCAAAGTAAGAACTTTTCACCTAGTCTATATCATTTACCACCTAGATAATTTCATTTCTTGTTCTCAATTACTTTAAATTTATTTCTTCAGTTCAACAATGAAGACCATTATTTCCAGAAAGTTCTCTTCAAAATAAAGACATTTTAATTTAAGCAAAATGTCACTTGCAAAAAGCTTCCCAAATCCATCGGTAAGACTACATTACAGAAAATAAATCATGAAAAACATAGAACACACCGTAGGTGGAATGAACCCCGCCGCAACGGCACCACCAAGGGCTGAAACCGCCACGATAAGTAACAGTAATCCTGAAAAACAAAATCAAACAAAACGAATAACATTGATTCCAATTCAGATTCTGCTTTCAAGCAAAGTCAAACTTACCATTGCAACGGTAGTGGAGGCGGGAGCCATCGGGTAAGACAACGCCCGGGATGAGCTTCCCTGGAAGAAGAGATCCGAAGACAGCCAAGTAGGCAAAGAATCCAAGCAATATACTCACCTAATTCAATCAAAAAAAGAGTAAGAATGCACAGAGAAAGAACAATCGCGAATCTAGAAATTGGAGCAAAATAGAAATTCGAAGCGGAATGCGATCGACTGAGAGTTCACTTACGGAAGTCCAAGAAGGGATCAGAGAGTGTAAGAGTAAATCAAGATCCATCGTCTCTCCTTGTGTCTTGCGTCAACTTTGTTGATGGAGAGCTGAGAGTTGAGACTGTATTAGAAGAGTTTTTGCAGTCCATATTTGTCGTTTGTTCTTGTGATGTTTTTTAGGGGTAAACTTTACCCTTTATTTACACAATTTTGCAATTAACCATCCTTTATCTTCAAAATTACATAAAAACACCAAGTTACGTATTTTTATAAATATATTCACAGGTTTGGTTAGGAATTATGAAATAAAATGAAAATATTTATTGGTGAAGAAAAAGAAAGATAAATGATTATATTTTTTCGGGTTTAAAAAAGCCTATGTATCAAAAAAAAAAAAAAAAAAAAAAGT
>BSUD01000008.1:139425919-139441971 GCA_033239045.1 Fagopyrum esculentum | reverse complement strand
AAAAAAAAAAAAAAAAGTTGTGCACACGGTCTAGACCAGACCGCAAATGGGTGACATCTTGACCGTAGACTGGACCGAGAAATGGGTGACATCTTGACAGTAGACCGGATCGGTCTCTCGGTCCGGTTTCAGGTTGGACCGGCTTGGTACCTAAGCCTACGTAGATTGTAGACTATATAGTTACTCTGAACAAAATCCTCTTAATCTAACCAAGTTCACAAGCTGAATATTTCCAATTGTATATCAATTTGCAACTAGACTAATGTATAAAAGAGACCTGCAGATAGGTGTTCATGAGAAGCTCTACAGAGCATATATGCAATATAGTATTTTCAAACAGACTTATGAAAAAAATTCAGAACAATTTTTGTTATGTGTGTTTTGATGCATCAGGAACAATTGAGCATAGATCAGCTAATGAACTCAGGAGGGCAGAACAGAGGGGAAGGAGAAAACCAACAAAGCCCTTGGGATCTTATTAATTCTAGTCTTGATTCCAGATCTCCCTGATCTAATAAACAGAACTTCATTGCCATCCACAGATTTCACAAATGAGAAGACTTAGTTACAGACTTATAGAAGATTGAGAAGACTCACGAAGGACTGAAGGAGAAGAAGTTCTTAGGACTAGCGGACACTGCGAACTGGCGAACAGCGAAGTAGCGACTAGCCGGCGAGGTTCGTCAACTGAGAGTCGAGAGAGAAAGGGGCAGGGAGGGTCGAGCGGCGAGCCGGCGAGAGGACTGAGAGTCGAGAGAGAAAGGGGCAGGGTCCGCGCAGGGAGGCGTGTCGAAGGTTTGAGAGACGAGAAAGAAGCTAAGCAAATTTTAGGCTAAAAACCGGTCCAAGCCGGCTTACGGTCCGGTTCAATTTTGCAACATCTTATTTTGATGATTAAACAAACACATTTTAATACCTGATTTGATAGCAACGAGTTTTCTCACCTTTCTTTAAGCAAAACTATGACAATTTTCTGATAAATCTAGAGCACGTTTGAGTGTGGGTTTTGGACATCTATTGCAGAATTATTGCACACATAGTAGTATAAAAATGGTGCACATTTAGGGCATGGGCCTGGCCCAAGAAGCTGTAGTGGAGTCACTTGATAGTTGATGCCCTTTGTGTTAGCTTGTTAGAGGTTTCTAGTTATAGCATTATATATCTATTTGATCTTAGGATTATATTTGATAGGTATAAAACTATATACATATGTGTTGTGTTCGCACACACAATATATATATATATATATATACTCTCAGACTTATGTGTTTTGTAGACTAATCTCTCTTATGTTATCCGTTTGATTAGAGGGTTGAAATGTAAACGAAATAAATTTGATTAAGGAAAAGAAAATAATAATGAAAATTATTATGCTACTTTCGATCATGTGCTAAAAAATCTTTAACATTTCATTTTAATCGCTAAACAAATATGTTTTTGATTGATTCGGTAATATTTCGTATTTGAAATTTATTCTTAGCAATTCCAAATGAGTATGTTGTATTAGTATGAACCTATATCGAGCTTGTGTTGAGATTTTTACTTTTATGTGTATAGGCTTATAAAGTGATAACCACAATTATTCGTCTTGTTTAGGGTTGTGTAACGGTTTGGTCCAGACCATTATATTATTGGTCAATCGAATCATCACAATTCAACTAGATACAGTCCGGACTGTAATGATCCATTTTCTTTTTTAAAAATATTATATAGGTTCATTACGGTCGAGGTGAACCCTGAAAAAGACCATGCATGACTAGTTTTTTTTAGTTATGAAAAGAGTGAAAATGGTTCAGTACGAGAATATTCAAGTCCAAGCCCATACCGAATCCAACATCGATGTACATTATTTTAAAATAAATAAAGATTTGTATATAAGCCCAATATATACCCTCAACTTTGTAATATTTAATTTTTAGCACAAGTGTTCTTACAAAAAGAGGCATAAAACATGATCACCTTCTTTCTAAATTCTAATCACCCTATGCGAAGGACCCGTTTGGTTCCAACTCCGGATACGAAAACGGAATGAAAACGAATTTAATCTATATGTATGTACTTATTCATGAAAATTTATTGAATCATTCATTATGATTTATTGCAAAATGCAATTGTTTTCCCACATTTTGTTTCCCTATAAAGTATTAAAAGTAATCAAATTCTACTTCAATTACTTCAAACCACAAAGAATGATTCCAAAAACTTTCATGAACAAGGATATACGTATAGACTAGATTCGTTTTCATTTCGTTTTAGATTTATATTCCAGAGTTAAAACCAAACGGGCCCTAATGTGATTTTTAGTGATATTAAATTTGATTATCTCATATGATTAGTACTTAAGATTTTTTTATGTTGTATATAAGCAAAACAAAGAACGTGTCTTGTAACCAACTTTCCAAGCACAAAGGATTCTTCTCTTTGTAAGAAGAAGTGTAGTTGCGTTGAATAAAATTAGGGAATGGTAGATGAATCATAACCTCACATGATCCCAAATCTTATAAGATTAGAAATTAAACTAAGGAATGTTATTGGTGTATATACAATAATTTATACTGTATGCTGCCATCTTACCAGTTAATTGTCTAATTAACTCCACAAATTTGGGTGATTAATTGTCTACTCAACACTTCAGCAGTGTCAGAGGTTAAAACAAATGTCTTTTTAATGATATTCGTGTTTGTTAATTACATAAATCTTACCTATTGTTATTTTTTATATCCGTTCCGGGATCAAATCACGCAGAAGGCGCACGGGGTTCCATCCTAAAACCTATTGGCAATAGAACTTGAATTTCCAAGCTAACCACTTAAGGAGTCTAGTACACATCCCGCTAGACCAACTGAGTATTGGTCAAAGGTAAATTTTCAACAACGGGAAATTCTTAACCTTTAATGGGGGCTATTATTCTCGAATATTGAGATTTTCTTCATCAACTCCGGTTTACTAAAAAACGTGTTGTTTTTTAATTGGAGTAGACGGAGACAACGAGTGAAGAGAGGAGAAGTGAAAACGGGTTTCCAACTTACGAGTCTTTGAGCCATCAAATAGCTTGAAGATTAGAGAAGAAATGATGCAAAGAGGGAAAAATACAACCTATTATGTAAAAATATCAATATGGAAAAACAATTGAAATACAAGGATATTAATATTTGATATTTATATACCTTTACACTAAACACGTCAAATATATGATATTCATACTCGTATCTCATAATATGGATACTAACCAGGTAATTGTTAAGTCCACATCCACAAAAAAATAAAAAATCATAGGATGACATTAACATGTTGTCAGAATTCGATATAGACGGATCATGCACGTTATGCTCAATCTCAGCACATGCGTGTAATGCTCAAACTCGGCACATGCACATTATGCTCAAACTCGGGATATAGATCTGATGTGATTTCAGTCCGCCGACCATATATAGTAAACTTAAAATGTCTTCACTTTTATCTACCGTACATCTCAAACACCACGAAGGTAATTTTTATCGTAAAAGATTACTAAATTGAGAGAATGTAAACTTTTGTTCCTTGGATCGACATTGTTGTAGATTGTGTTTAGGAATCAAAAAATTTTCGTAACACACTACATGCCGAAAGTATAATCCAAACAAAACACTCAATTTCGAGTTACGTGGAATGGCTTATGAAGAATTTTGGACAAAATTCCAAAAACAAATAGTTTGGCATTTTGGGTCAATTCCAAACACAAATAGTTGGTTTCGTGTTATGACTTACGAAGACGACTTTTGTGCACGTAAGTAATCATGTAAAGGTTCATTTGGGAACATGTATTTCACGTGTATTATTATGGTATCGCTATGATTTTGGTATCGTAACTTCGAGTTGAACTTTAATATATGCGTACACTTTTTATAAACTTCACTTATGTAACGAGATGAAATGTGTGAACATCAGTAATAAATCGACAATGGACCTGGACCTAGCGTATGTACGTCCGACAATATGACTAAAAACATGTCTTGTATCCAAAATTTTATGCTTAGATTTATGAGTGAATTTGTCACGTAACTTAACTTCATAACAATGACTTAGTAAATGTACTTCAACGACAAACAAATATGTATCATTTTTGTAAATATATGAATTAATTTGCCTGTATTTAATATATCCATTTTTTCAATTTGTTACAAGATTTTGTATTTAATTTTTGTATAATGAGTTTAAATACTAGAAAGACTCAAATCACGTGTATATAAGAATAATAAATCTTGAGAATTATATTATTTAGTTGATATTAAGGTAGTAGGGAGAGACTATGTACTAAATGAGAGATTTAACTTGTCCAATGCCCTAGGTTTATCATGTCAAAAGACTAAAGAACATGAATAAGTTTTTTTTAAGTTTAATTTAGTGCATTAGGTTGATTAATAATATAATTTAAAATAATATTATATCTATAAGATTTGGAAGAAATTTTCTATCAAGTGTTTATCTAAAGTTAAGATTGGTATATAATCAAAATAAGAATGTTTAATATAGAAGTGGCTAGTGTAACATCACATAAAATTATCATTTTACATCATTTAAATGAAAATTTATTGTTAACTTATATGAATGAGTTATTATTCATGTTAACAAAAGTTATTCTTTTTCAATGACGGGTTAGGACAAAGAGTTATAAATTTAAGTGTATATATACTGAAGCAATTTCAAGATGAGTAACTTATTGAAAAATTTTCGCGCTACTTATAAGATAAGTCGAGATTTAATAGTGAAATGTACATGATCTTATATATTGCGACAACTAAGAAAACAAGATTTACGGCTTTCTACAAAAATTAATTAACAATTACCCACGTGTATGATTTAATTTCATTATCTACGTACTCTTTATTGACTTTCCCGTCAATAAATTTGCAACTTGCATGTACCCATTAATCGAGCTCAATTCGTATTTATGTATAATCAATGTGAAATTAACTAGTGTCAAAACTTTCAAGTGAATCAAACTAGATCAAGCTATCAAATATGGGTAGGGGTGTTATACGAGCCGAACGAGCCGAGTCTTAGTATGCTCAAACTCGGCTCGTTTACAAACGAGATGAGCCCGAGCCGAGCTTTTTACAAGCCGAGCTCAAGTAGCTCGTCTAAAATAATGATCATATAGTGTTATTTTAGCCGAACGAGCCGAAGCATGCTCAAGCTCGGCTCGTTTACACACGAGATGAGTCCGAGCCGAGCTTTTACAAGCCGAGCCCAAGTAGCTCGCCTAAAATAATGATTATATAATTTTATTTAGCCGAACGAGCCGAGCTTTGACATGCTCAAGCTCGGCTCATTTATAAACGTGCCGAGCTTTCAACGAGCCGAACGCGAGTCGAGCCCGAGAAGCTTGTCGTAACATCCCTAAATATGGGATCAATATCACTATAGATCCGTATAGGATAATATTTAAGAGAGTTTATCAAATTTAAGAGGTCGTGTAAGTTTTTTTTTTATTTCTTAAGCTACGTGGTGAAAATTTTCAAAAATAGTAACTTATATAACTATACAAAAAAATCGTATTTAAAATAAAAGTAAATTATTTTCAATGACTTTATACTTCAGTTAGATCTGATAAATTTAATTATTTCAAACATCCATTAAATTTATATAAAAAAATAAAAAATATTTGTTGAATAACTAAGTGTAATAATATTAAAACTCAACTATTAATAAGTTTTAACTTCAGTTTCAATAACCTCGAGATTCCTAAACGGGTCGTATATCACATCGGTTCTCCAGAATGCATTGTAAAATCGCAATATTTTATAAAATAATGTTTTTTTAGTGTTCGAAAAAACATTTGTTTTTTATGAAAAATGTCTAAACATATGGGTATTTTTTAAAATACCAAATTTACACAAAAGGGGTGTTTTTTAAAAAACTACAAGAAATGGAAGAACTGGAAAATATGGTGAATTGAAATAAGAAAATCCTACCTTATAATTTATAGGTGGTTTGAAATTTGACATCATTTCTTATAAGAAATCAAAATAGGGTAGTTTTTTCGTGGGAAATGAAAGTAGTATAGTTTTTGGTAAATATCATAAATATAGGATAGTTGTCTTGTGAATTCGAGATGGTGATAAAAATGGTTGTTTGGGACTGTCGGCACGTCGAGGGTATGTGTGAAAGGGGATTTGTTCTTATGGGTCCGTTTGGGAAGCACGAGCTGATTGTGGCTGAAGCTGAAGCTGAAGCTGAATGAAGCTGAAGCTGAAGCTGAAGCTGAAGCTGAAGCTGAAATCAGTAGCTGATTGAAGTAGCTGATATTTTTCTAATAAGCTTGTTTAGCGTTTGGGAAGTACGAGCTGATAGTAGCTGATGTAAACGTAAAATTACCGAAAAGGGCTTTATTTGTATTTTGTAGTTGTTATTTATTATGGTGATATAAATAATAATTTAAGTGATGTTATATTTTAATGTATAATATGAAATAATAATTATTCAAATATATTTTAATGGATATTATGGAATTATATTTTGTGAAATATAATTGGTGTAAATTTGGGAGAACCCCCTATAAACAATATTTAATATTTAAAATTTAAAAAATTAAAATTAAAATATTCGCTAAAAAAAACTATTATTGAATATTTATGAAACAAATTAATAATCCCAACAAGAAATTTATTGGAGACAACAGTCGTCAGTTTGCTTCTCTCTCTCAACACCCGAACACGACCCGCCAGAAGGAGAGGCGAAGCAGCAAAATTGGAGACCGAACACAACACTCGTCATTTTTTCTGCTTCCTTCGTCTCTGACTTCGTCGCCTGACGATGAGCAACAACAAAGAAGTAGCAGGTAAGAGATCTCCACTGCCTATTAATCTATAGATTTCGATAAGCTTGAACATTTGGGGTTTTAGGGTTTTCGGTTTCTATGAACGTAGTTCATCTGATTTCGTCAGCTAGATTATATAACATATGGGGTTTTAGGGGTTTCGATTATACACGAACATATTAATTGTAGAATTTAGCAGGTAAGAGATCTCCACTGTTCTCCTCCGTTTTTTGCATCTCCAGATTCCATTTTCACCATTGTAGGGTGTATTGATTATATTTAACATATAGTTAACAATTAATTGATAGATAGCTTTGATAGATACAAATGAACATAGTTAGGACCTTGATTTATGTGTTTTGCTTGTTAGACAGATTTCACAGTAGACCCCTTCATGCTGTTACTTATGATTCGGTGGAACATTTGACAGTATTCAATTGTGCTTCTTCTTGATTTTTTTGCACTTAGGATTTTGTGAGATATTTGACAGTATTCATCTAGTTGTTGTTGTGCTTCTTGTTGTTGTGAAAGATTTACCATTCATGGATGTTAATCCAGAGTTGTGCTTCTTGATGTTTTGATTCTCTTATACAATAGCATATCTAATTTTAATTTTGTTGTGTAACATGAGTACCATCTCTAATTTTTTGAGTATTGTGAAATTATAAAGTGATTGGTATGGTTGTAGAGAAGAAGTTTAATTGGACTGAGGAGTCAACTAGGACGTTCTTGAGGATTTGCATTGAATATCAAAAAGTCCACGGGGTGGATCAACCCTTCAGTTGGGTAGAAATTTCTTCTGTCCTAGAGAATCAGATAGGTAGGAAATGTCCTCCTACAAAGCTAAAAAACAAGTTTGATCACATGAAAAAACTTTACAAACTATGGAAAGATTTGAGGCACGGTGAGACTGGTATTGGATGGGACCCTGTCAAAGGTCGAATAACAGCCGATGATGCTTGGTGGGAAAAAAAGATAAAGGTATTACAATTGATGTTGTACTGATTTTTTACGTAAACTATATGTACTGCAAAATCAATTCCTTAATTCTTTTGTTACATGTTGTAGGAAAAAGAGGATTACAAACAGTTCAGAAAGAGAGGTGTGACAGCTGACCTGGAAGACTTATGGGAGCAAGTTTTCAGTGGGATTGTAGCAACGGGACAACATTGTGTGACCCCATCTATGGACCCTTGTTTTGTTATACAAGGCGGGGAGACTCATAAAAACGATGAGGGTGCTGAGGAATTTGCAAATGATGAAGGTGAAAATAGTGACAGCGAGTTTGGTAACTTAAATACAATCGACTTCAATGCTCCCGATGACGAGCTTTTGAGGGACATACAAGAGCAAATAACTTCACCAAACCCTTCTACAAACACCAAGAAATGTGCTAAAGCTGCTTCGAAGTCAGGAAGGTCCACACCATCTGCAGTTGGCTCAAAACGTCGTAAGAAGGGGTCTACTAGTGCGCAACTGTATAGCGATCACCTTGCAAAAGTGGAGCAGACCAGCCAGAAAATGCTGACACTGTTTGAGGCAGAAGCTGCTACATCTGCAGCACCTCAAGAAAAATGTACATTTCAACATGTCATGGAAATACTCGAAGAGATGGTTAAGGAGGAGCTTGTCGAGCAGGATTCTATGTTGTGGTGCTTTGCTACTGCTCAATTGATGAATGAGTCATTTAGGAAGATGTTCATCAACATTCCACGTCATGCTGCGAGGCTAGCCTTTCTTAAATATCAATATGTTGAAATCAAGGGTGTCAGTCCATGATGGGGCATTGTGTTGAGTGTTTTTCCCAATTGAACCTTGCTAGTTTATGTTTGTTTTTCCCAATTGAACCTTGCTAGTTTATGTTTGTTTTTCCCAATTGAACCTTGCTAGTTTATGTTTGTTTTTCCCAATTGAATTGTACTCTTCAGTGTTGAGTGTTTTTTCCCATTTTAACTATTAAGAAGGTATTATGGTTTGATTGTAACGAACGTTTGTGTTGGTTTGATCATGATCATGTAGCTAATTTGATGGAAGCATGCTTTCTTTGCTTATACCATCTTATTTTTGCAATCATTTTATTTTGTGTAGTTGTTATGGTCCATCCTGAATGATCTCCTGATGTTCAATTGATTGCAGAAGCGAAGAAAAAGCTCAGAAGACGCCAAAAACAAATGATGTTTGCAAACTTATGGCTGAAGATGAACAGTTCACTGTCGTCCATGCATTACTTCAGTCACATACACAAAGAACCATGTTATAATTCAGAATTTACAGGTTACAAATGGATGAGGCAAGTGATAGATGCAAACTCCGGTGTTAGATGTATGAGAGCCTTTAGGATGGAGCCAAAAGTTCTACAACGTTTATGTGACGAATTGCAGACAAATTATGGTCTAAAACAAGGGCGTGACATGACTGTGTTGGAGAAGGTGGGTATTTTGTTGTACACATTAGCTTTGGGGATATCAAATCGAGACGTTTGTGAGAGATTTCAACGATCCGGGGAAACAATCAGTCGAACAATACACGAGGTTCTAGATGCAATCACAGGAAGGTCAAGGGGGTACTCAGGACTTGCAAGGGATCTTCTACGACCGCGTGACCCAACGTTTTCAAGCACACCTACACAAATTTTGGAAAATGACAAGTACAGTTTCTTTGAGGTGTGGACTACAACTTCTAATAATATGTACAATATAATAGTTAGGGCTATAAGATTCATTAGTTTAACCCCAATATGGTGATATGTGAACGTAATTACAGGGGTGCATAGGATGCATAGACGGAACACACATTGATGCAACGATCCCTGCAAAAGAGCAGTTGCCATATAGAGGAAGGAAGGGCACGTGTACCTTTAACGTGATGGCTGTGTGCGACCTTGATATGTACTTTACATTTGTTTCTGCCGGATGGGAGGGTTCAGCTCATGATGCCCGTGTTCTTGATCATGCTCTTAAGACAAAATCATTCAACTTTCCCCATCCACCTGAAGGTATGACCATTCAACTTGGTTATAGTTTTTAAATACACTTAGATAAAATGTATGTGATACCGCTGCTTCTAATTTAATGTAGGAAAATACTATTTGGTCGATAAAGGCTATCCAGACAAAAAAGGATACATGGTACCATACTCTAAGGTCAAGTATCACCAATCCCAATTTGAAGGCGTTGCTCCTAAGAACTACAAAGAGGGATTTAATAGGGTTCATTCCGGCATTCGTAGTGCAATTGAACGTGCGTTTGGTGTTTTGAAGAAAAGATGGAAGATATTAACGGTGATTCCTAGCTACAACATCGAGACACAAATTGACATTATATTGGCATGCTTCGCACTTCATAATTTTTGTCTGCTGCATAAGGAGAATGACGAGTACTTTGACACGCTAGAGTCAAACCCTGCAGTTTACGAAGGACTATTTAATAGGGTTATAAGAGAAGAAGGTGATGATGCAAGTGTTGGAGGGATGGGTGGTGTTAGAGATGATATTGCACAAAGATTGTGGGAGAGTACCTATTTTTGATATATCGATTGTGTGATGGTATATGATTCACAACGATTAGGGTTGGTCTTAATATTTTGGTGCAAACTATTGCTGACACAATTATATTTTGGTTCAGCTCCTAGACGAATGCCATATGTTTAGCTTATATTTTGGTTCAGCACTGGTGAAGCTTTCTGTCTATTATTATGTTTTGTGTGACAGCAAGCCTTAACAAGCTTACCTTTGAATTTTTATTACCAAGCTTTCTCTCTGTATTGCTTTACTATATGCAGACAGTAGCTTTCCTCTGAATTTTTATCAGCAAGCCTTAACAAGCTTTGTGTCTGTTTATTAAGTTTTGTGTGACACAATTATATATTGGTTCAACTAAGTCATCTCAAACAGCAAGCCTTAACAAGCGGTCACTGCCTCACCTGCCTTGGATATATCTGCAGGAACCTCATTACAAGTTCATGTGTAGATTGTTTGGGATCGAAACAGCCAACCAAGTATCCTTATTTTGGTCCATCCGATTTCGGTGGATAAACTTAGTTGAAACAGAAGAATTGGCTTATAAAGATGGAGGCAGTTGCTAGCAGCCCGTTGGAGTTGCAGTGGCTAGTGGTTCATTTACAGTAAATGACCATTTCCATCCATATTTCCCTTTTATATATGTTGCAGAAAGTTGGACCATTGCCATATTGCTATCCGTTTATTATGTTTTTGTTTGACAGCTAGCCTAACTTATCTCGATTTTTGCCATTCTACTCTGTGTAGGTAGTAACAACTTCAGTGGGAAGGTTCCTGATTTTTTCATCTCCAGTTGGAAGAAGCTTCAAAAATTGTAAGTCTCTACAGCCAACCAATTAAGGCTTCTGCAGGGATATACAAGGTAGTGGGAAGGTTCCTGATCGAAACAACCAACTAAGGCTTCAAAATTTGTGGTTCAGCTATTGTGGTTCATTTTGGTTCACTATGACAACAGGCCTTAACTCCCTCAAACTGTTTACATCTGACTGTACATGTGTATGCAAAAGAGCAGCAGGGCATAGCTCTTCTCAGCAATTCAATGTGTAAGATTTTTTTTTAACATTCAACCAGTCTTGATGAGCTATCTGTACCTTGGCAGCCAGCACTTTCACTTGACATTGCAATAGTCTTCTCAGCAATTCACTACGTTTAGCCACAATCAACTGCAGTACTTCCATCTTTTGCTTTCAGCTGGCAATCTGCACCTAAAGACAGAAGCATGCAGATATCTAAGACGTCAAGTTTCTGTTTTGCTCATTACAACCTACATAAGTCAAGTCAAGTTTCTGTTTCAGCTGGCAATCTGCACCTAAATATCAGGTTATGACTGGGCAATCACCAAAATATCGTGATAAGTCAAGTTTCTGTTTCAGCTGACAATCTGCACCTAAATATCGTGATAAGTCAAGTTTTTGTTTCTGTTTCAGCTGACAATCTGCACCTAAATATCAGCATCCATTGATAGCTGTAAAGGTTAAAAAACATGAGAACATAACACTTAAAGACTAGAGGTGAGATAAATTATGACAGCTGTTTCCTAAGGTTAAAAAACATGAGAACATAAGTCAAGTTTCTGTTTCCTAAATATCAGCATCCATTCTTGATAGTCGTTTCCTAAGAATTCTTGATAGCTGACAATCTGCACCTAAATATCAGCATCCATTATTTTTTTTGTTTCACCAAACCTACATGAGGATATCTATGAAGCCAAAGTATGCCCACAAGTCTCATAATCTGATATTTTTTGCATTCTCCTTTATGCTGTGTAACCTATTGACAGTAATTTTCTCGTGTTAATGCCCAGAAGTCTCATTTACAGGTTTATGCAGTTGGTTTTAGGTAGCTCAGAAGCTGGCTGCTGTAACTCAGCAGGTTTATATGTAAAAATGTATGCCCAGAAGTCTCATTACAAATTATTAAGTTGGTTTGAACTGTGATGTGAAACATAACGCTTAAAGACTAGAGGTGAGATAAAGTATGACAGTCAAAGACAGTGGAATTGATAGTTCAGTCAAGAGTTGGCACATTAATTGGTTCCAAATGTGTCAGCAATGACAACACATTATTTGTATAAAGTGACTTCGTTTTAGTATTCATACTTGCTTGCACATTAGTTGACATGAGATGGAGTATTGAATGCACATGTAGTACTCAGATGCACATTATTTGTATAAAGTAAATTGGTTTTTGATGTTTACTTGTCAATGACATACTTGCTCGCACGTTAGTTGACATGAGATGGAGTATTGAATGCACATGTACTCACTAATAGGAACAACTTATATATAATAAATGGGAAACCACTATAAATTGTGAAATCCTTGATTGTACTCAATCACATAAAACAGAATGGATTCCCCAACTAACTTCAAATGGAATGACCAAAACTCAATAGTCTTGTTAGAGATTTGTGCAGAAGCTGATTCTAGGGAGACTGAGTTTGAGAGGGGTTCTTATAATTGGCTAACAGTTGCTGCTGAATTTGGTAGGAGAAGTGGAACAAATGTTCCACCGGTGAGACTACGTAATAGGTTGTCTTTGCTGAAAAAAGAGTTCGGAATTTGGAGAAGAATCCTCAATGCTTCCGGGGCTGCTCGTGACCCTGAGACAGGAGAGGTCACAATCCCGGATTCTTGGTTTACTAATAACAAGACGGTTAGTTGTTTTTCACTTCCTATAACATTACGTTCTTCGTATTATATTTCAAACAACATATATGTATGTGTATAATGTAGGACTTTCCATGTTGTGAAATTTTCCGCCGGAAACAAATGAATGTCAACGTGGAGAAGTGGTGTGCGGAAGTGTTTCTTTAGTATCAATATCGTTGGCTGTTACGCATTTATTTGTTCTTCGTTATCCATGTAGTTTGAGGGCTTTTGCGTGTTGTGAGGTTTGTCAGCTACCCCTTGTTTACAAGGGTTGTGGTTGATTGAAGGTGTTTCTAAAAGGGCATGTAATTAGCCGGGTTTTGGTACTTATGATGTGTTTGTGGTACTTAGGATGTGTTCAAGGTACTTATCATCATGTGTTTAATTTAAATATTTTTAAGTGATTTAAATAAGTGTTTGTATCAATTTCGATAGTTTTAAATAGCAAACATCTGTAACACAAACATACACGATGTTCAATGATACCTTGGTCTTAGTTCGAACAAGCCGCAAAGAAACATATGATGTTAAAATTACAGATACGATGTTCAACTAGCGCTGTCTTAATCCTAAAACATAATATCATGAACAACACACAATACAAGCATAAGAGAAGCAACCAATAGGTATTTGTAGAGACGTCTTGCGGATAGTGCGTGTTTTGTACCAATGATCTTGCATTGGTCGAGTTCAACAGAAAGACGAATGTTGGACACTTGTAGTGCAGTCTGGTGCTCGATCAAGCGGTTGATTTCTCCATTGCTTTGTTGGCTTGCCTCGTCTGCAAGTCGAATCTGTCGATGAGCTGTGTCGAGGTCATCTTGCACTCTTGCTAGTCGGTCCCTCAGATCACGTGCTATCTCTTGTATAGTTCTCACCTCTGGATTGGCAGAATGCTCGTCTATCAACTCGTTATTGGTTATTTCAAGCAAATCCTTCAATGACAAAGGACAATAGTAAGCATCACATAAGTAATAAATCATAAGAAAATGTATTAATGTTATATTCATAAGTGAACTATATGAAAATAGTTAAAAGATTTATTCTGCGTTCCAATTTCTATATATATATATTTCTCTGTTGAGTAGAGAGCAGAAAGATTGCATCTCTGTGCTCTATTAACAATGAAGTCAAATTTCAGTCAAGTGCGTGTTCTGACTTTTATTTGGGTTTGTTATACAGAGAGAGATTCAAAGAGAGGGGGCAAGAAAACAAATATATATACACGATATTCCGGGTCTGTGGATCTACTAATAGTAGATGAGCTCTCGGAACCCCAACCCCAAGATGCGTAGTAGCCATCAAATACGTGGTCGTTGTTGTAGAAATCCATGTCCTCTGTTGCAAAATATTAAACAGGTTGGGCAAATTACAGTTCACAACATTTTCATAACTGCATTAAAAAATCTAGCAAGGTTGATTATCAATTTCATAAACTACTGTAATATATCCAACTATAAACTACTGCAATTTATCCAACAATCAAGTGGAGCATATGACAGTTCTAAAGTGAATTTTAAAATGTTAAGCACATCACATATTTCTAACCAATTGTAAACAATAATCTCATAAGCAAGCATAATCAACAATCAAGTACTGTACAATCACTCAATTAATATTGGTATCTACACTATATTAAACTCAGAAGTAAGCATAATCATCATGTCACAATTGTATATGCAGTTGGGCATTGCAAAGTTCATGTAGATTTTCCAATTTAAAGATACCAATGTTAAAATTCTATGCACAACAAATATACTTACTCCAACAAATTTTAAGAAATTAAACTCAAAAGCAAGCATAAAATCAACTTTTTAACTAATGTGTAACACCAAGTATGTATGTAAGAACATCGCTTCAGCTGTTAAGACCAATGTATGTGTGTAATGTTCTTCAATGGTCATTTTCTTAACTACTGTGTAACACCAAGCAAACTGCATATACAGGTCACAAATGTATATGTCTAGTTTCCTCATTTTAAATGAGGGAAATGGTCATTTGTAATGAGGATAGTGACACAATCAGAAGAGTTGAAAAATGGTCATGAACCATAGTTGCAAGACAGAGAAACAACAATCACACATGAACCATAGTTGTAAGACAGAAATTCAACAAGATTCACAGTGGGGCAATGGTCATTTTCTTAACTACTGTGTTAATGAACATTGGATTCACAAGTCTCCAACCACCTACACTAATTTATCATGAGTTCGATTCATGATAAATTCTTGCTGTATAAAAATTCAACAATCACAGTCACACATGAACCATAGCTGCAAGACTAAAATTCAACAAGATTCACAGTGGGGCATTGTAAACAAAATCTGTGCTTCACATGTGTCAACAATGGGGCATTGTAATTGATCGACATACAACAATGAAATTCAACAAGATTCACAGTAGCCACACACAGTCTCAATAAATTCGGAGTTCAAGACAATCGTAAATATTCAGGATTCATAGAGAATACTCGAAGAGAATCAACAAAACTCATCAATCAGAGTATTAGGGTTTACTTAGAAAATGAGAAACAGGGAAAATCGAAGATGCGATAAGTGAAAAATGTAGGGAATCGAAGAAGAAATACAGAAGAGGATAGAAGATTACCTTCGTTTTTTGGGGACAAGCAAGATGGTTTTCTTCTGCAAACAAGTTTGGGAGGCGCAGCTTAAGGCGCAGCTGAAGGAAAATCGAAGATGAGATAAGTGAAAAATGTAGGGAATCGAAGAAGAAATACACGAAGAGGATAGAAGATTACCTTCGTTTTTTGGCCAATCGCAAGATGGTTTCCTTCTGCAAACAAGAGTTTAACGAAAGATAGGAGGAAGAGGAAGAACGAGATAAATCCCAGTCATCAGCCAGGGGCATTTGGAGAATCGATAAATTCATCCGCTCCATCAGCTCCCATAAGCTTACCCTGGGGAGCTGATGGAAAGCCCTAAAATTTCAGCTGTCATCAGCTACCTTCAGCTGCTTAAGCTTCCTTCAGCTGCGCCTCCCAAACACCCTGCAACTTTGTACAGTATAAAGCATCAGCTAGTATAAGCTTCAATAAGCTTCCTTCAGCTGGTGCCAAACGGGACCT
>BSUD01000008.1:139350539-139392380 GCA_033239045.1 Fagopyrum esculentum | reverse complement strand
ATATATATATATATATATATATATATATATATATATATATATATATATATATATATATATATATATATATATATATATATATATATATATATCAGTGTCGGAATCTTTTTAAAACAAACCTCATGCCTCTATTTTTTTCGAAAATTATTGATCTTGGTTCCTTAAAATCGATAATGGATGATTGTGTATACATGAGATGGTATAAAGCTCTAACCAAAATATCAATAAATAAATAAAAAAGTTATATTGATTCTTTTTATTTAACATTAAAAATTGTGTATTCATTAATTACAAAAGCTTGTGATATGTAAAAAATGTTACAACCAATAGTGCTTTTTAAAAACATTTTCAAAAAACTTATAGATTAGGCGATCTCTAAAAAGAAAGAATTACTTAGGATGTTTTGTGCAATAAAGTATAAATATGTAACTAATTTACTGAATTGAATTTGTGGGTAAATGTCTATTTTTTATAAATGAGATTTTTCATCACTACAATTTTATTTCGGAATTCATTTTTATAAATCTAATAAAAGGAAACACTTTTAATTTTAATTAGATCGCTTCTCGCTTCTCACTTCTCACTAGGGTTTGTCACAAGCCTTTATAAAACTCCTCATGAACCCTAACTCTTCAAAAGTCTCATTTTACCAAATAAAAAGTTAGAGGTGAATTTTTTTTTTTAAAACACTTAAAATTTTATACTAAATGCATTCAAGATCTTTTCATAATAGCTTCTACAAAATCTAAAAAAATTAAGTAATAATTGACTTTTATTTTAATCTTAGCTCTTTAATCTATGTCTATATAAGATGCCTAAATGAATTTTTTTAAATGAGATTGGTGATGGATTGGCATCACATCACTCTTTAACAAAAGAAGTTTGAACCGGCCATACTATAACCAAAGTACAAAAAAGGCAAAAGTATTGTTCAACCACATTTATGAAGGGATCGATACATATAAATAATTTGGCTATGGACACCTGGTCAAGTTAGACGTCAATGCGATCTCTGAAGATGTACGTCACCTCATCCATTTGGATGCTTTAGGCCGATTGGTGTTTCGAAATTGATCCGCCTAATTGTTTACTTATGTATCAAAAAAAAAAAAGATACATATAAATAAGAACATGTTGTTGAATAACTATTTCAAAATGATAATCTTTGTCGGTCGGTATTCAAGACTTCTCCTTCGTGACAATCTAGTCGACTTCTCAAGATACTAAAGATGTTTGGTGCCTCAAATTGCTTTCTTGTAAAAAAAAAAGAACTTTAAGCTTTATTTACAACCAATGATACGTGCTTGATCTAGGACTTGTTTGGTAGAGATTGTTACTAGATTGTTGTGGAGAGATTATTTAGGGTTGATCTAAGAGTAGACATACCCATCGAGAAGAAATAGTGTATAAGGGTTCGGTGACGTATTTATGAGGTTTATGAGACGAAGAATATAAGAAATTGTGGTTTTTTCTTAACCAAATCCGCACTAATAAATTGTTGAAATTATGAGGAGAATAATGATTTTTTTTATTTCAACCTTAGACAATCACGAATATACTCATAGGCAAAATAAATTCTAAGATGGGTTAGAAATAATTAACTAAAATAATAAAGAGATATAATTAATAATATAAATATTTTATTTATTTAATGTTCACTAACTTTTAGACTTTAGGTCCCATGGAGATCATCTTCTATGAATTTAGATTATGTTATTATTATGGGATCATAATTTTTCAAATAATCTTATAAAGTTGAATATTTCAATAAATCAATTATCGTGTTTAAAAAATTAAATCAAACGTGATAATTGAAATAGCTGCACATTTAAAAGACTAAAGAGAGATTATAAATGACCAAACAAGATAACATGTGCTTTAGATATAGGCTAGCTTCTATTTGAATGCTTCGTCATATGTCACAACTTCTAACCTCGGCAAAGAACTTACTTTTGACATGTGAAGCATTTCTCACTTTGGTAGTAGTTACACTTGTTAATTGAATTGGGTAATTAATCAGGTCGTCGGTTATCCGTTTGGATAATCTGTTATTGTACACACCGTCAATTCTATCATTTATCATCGTAGTACAAAATCACTCGTGCTCATATTAGTCATAAATACTTCAATCTATAACCTGAAACTCCTAAATAACTATATATAGCTTGTTTAAGGGCTTGTTTGAAATTCTTAAGAATCATTCCGAAAAATAGAAGGTTACCAAATCAATAAAAAAAAAGAAGAGAAAATTACCTAAACAATACCTCATCTTTTTTGCCGACTAAACTTTAGTACCCCGTCCTTTAAACTATCAGAACAGTACCTCACCTATTGAGCCCGACCAAAGATTATTACCTAGATTACCGTTCACACGTTAAGTTAACAAATCGGTGTTAAATATCAGGGCAAAATTGTCCACCTACCTTATACATAAATGTGCTTGTGACAATAATTGTTCACCCCGTCGTTTAAACTATCAGACCTATTGCACCTTTAAGTAATAATCTTTGGTCGGACTCAATAGGTGAGATACCGTTCTAATAGTTTAAATGATGGGGTACTAAAGTTTAGTCCGCCTAAAAGATGGGTACTATTTAGACAATTTTCTCATAAAAAAAATATGTTTAATTAGCGACTAAAATATTTGATAATAGTCTTTTAGCGCCTGAAATTAAAATAACCATTTTCGTTTCATTAACTTCAACTTAAAATATCGAGTAGAACGATGAAATCATAGCCAAGATCATTTACACTCGAAAGAAAGGGCTACATATCAACTTTTGGACAAAGTATAGTTTATATCGATAAAACATGATACTAAATAGATTTGAAGTTCTTGGAAAAGCCAAAAAGAAGGCAACTTTAGATGTACGAAATCTTGAACAAGAATTCTTACAAGATACCCAACTCACCATTTGGCTAGGCAAGGCAAAGCATCACAAGATCAAGTACTTAGTAGCTAGATAGCTTCAAAGGGGAGAAACCAAGATGATATAAAGGTCGAGTCTTTGGTCCTCAAAAGACACTATATAGTGAATGAAGGGTAAAGAAGAAAGCACGCCCCACATTTACATGATCTCTTTAGATCACAAATATGTTTGTGTGCAGATCGAGAGGAACCAAAGCCATTGAAAAAAGCCAAGCAAGAAAGAATATTTTGAATGAGTTTGCCATTGGAAGTGGGCAAGGGCTTTGCAATCCCAAGGCTAGTAAATACCAAAAAGGAAAAGGGTAAAGTTGGTCATACGTAATCTCTTCATTGTGATCATCTTGTGATCTTAAAGTTAAAGGAAGGAATATAAAAAAGTATTTTAAATCGGATATTATTTGATCATCACGATGACTCCGTTCAAACTACGTACGTACGTAGATGTTCTCAAAAGAGCCACTCACTATGTTTTACAAGAGAAGCACGTGCTTTGGGGCCCTTTGTGTTGTCGTTTGTCATATATGAAACAAATACTTTTTGGTCCCCGTTTTGTAATTAACAACTCTTTCGACCATGGTTTGTATAATACAATCGGTATGCATGCATGTGTACGTAGAATGTTATTTTTTTCGGTTTCGGGTCGTATGTATACGAGCGTAATGTTATAAACCTGTTAAAATCGACTTTATTTACTAACCTCGAAAATCCACCACTTTAACATGTCCCTGCGAGTGCAACTAGGATACGTATTTAGTCGACACTTGCACACATGTTAAAATTCTGGGCCGATTACCGCTTTGGTACCATGTTAAAGTCCGACACGAACAAACTGTAAAACGGGATCGTATACGAGGGTAGGTACACATTATGACTTTAGCTTCAAGTTCAATACATAAACTCATCGTAAAATAGAAAAAGTAAAAAAGAAAAAGCAAATGAAGATAGACGTATATAAATTTTACCTTTTTCTCCTAGTTTGGGGTCGCATGCATACGAGCGTAATGTTATAAGCCTGTTAAAATCGACGTTATCTACTAAGCTCGAAAGTCCACCACTTTAAAATGTCCCTGCAAGTGTAACTAGAATGCGTATTTACTCGACATTTGCGCACGTGTTAGGATTGTGGACCGATTAGAGGTTAAATGTTCTAACAGCATGTTAAAGTCCGACACAAACAAACTGTAATACGGGGTCGTATACGAGGGTAGGTACACGTTAGCTTCGAGTTCAATACATAAACTCAAAGTAAAATAAGAAAAGGTAAAAAGAAAAAGCAAATGAAGATAGGCGTATATTAGTGTATTGTATAGGGGTAGGTGTTTTCCCAACAAAGCTTACAAAAGTGAATAGAGTGAGTTTGAATGTGAGAAGCTAATCCCAACATCGATCCCTTTGTCTCTCTTTCACGCACACACACAACGCAACAAAGAGCTGACAAACCCAGGCTTGGCTTTGTAGGGCTAAGAGGGGATTTTCAGCAGCCCCTGATCAGATCCACCCACGTGACACCCTGTCACCACCCACGTGACACCCAACATCACTCATATACTACTTTACAATCCTTCTAACGTCTAACTCCTTCAAACCATCCATGATCCGAATAACATACCCAACAGAGGTTTGATGTATCCGAACAACCTAAAATGACCGATTCAAATGATTAAATGATTGCACTATATCATAGTTAAAAGATTACAATGAAAACGGATACCCTCTTCGTGAAAGAAAAACTTATAAAAATGGATACCCTCTTCGTGAAAATGTTATAGTTAGCGATAAATTTGTATGAATAAAAGTTTTTTTTTTTGATAAGCGTCTGCACCTTTTTATTAAACCAAGGGTCGTTTGGTTTTAACTCCGTAATCGGAAACGGAATAGAAACGAATCTAGTCCATATGTATACTCTTGTTCATGAAAGTTTTTGGAATTATTCATTGTGATTTATGGTAATTGGAGTTGAATTTGATTACTTTTGATACCCTATAGGAAACAATTATGGGGAGGAAGTGCATTTTGCATGAAATCACAAGAAATGATTTCATAAAATTTCATGAATAAGGATATACATGTGGACTACATTCGTTTCCATTCTTTTTCCGGAGTTTGAACCAAACGGACCCTAAGAGTTAATTGTCCAAGTATAATTATGTTGGGCCGGTCTGTTACTGGACCCGAATGATCATGATCCAGAAAGAATGAAAAAGCCCAATAAAGCCCAAATCTAAGTCGATCTTGAAGTTGTAGTGGGCCCGAAGGCCCATTACCCCTCTGCATGGTAATCAATTGTGTATGTACTCGTTTAAATTTGATCATAAAATACTGTGTTACAAATATAAATATATTTTGTGATATTGTGCATCGTTATTAGGGACGATAATAAGTCGGATGATGGGTCGATTTATCACTTCCATAACTTGTTTTTAAGTTAAAATTCAACTAAAATTTTAATTAAATTAAATTCATCCAATTTAAAATTAAACAAATGAAAAGATTACACAAAGTTGTCTTCGATTTCCATAAAACCCCACATATATTGTATATACTTATTAAAGTACAAAATGTATTTATTTTTAAGTATTTTAATGTAAGTTTATATATTATTAGAATATATAAATCGTATTCATGTTAATATGTATGGCATTGCTGGTGATGGGTTGGTTGGATTTGAGTGATAGGTATTGGAGTTATTTATCCGTACTCGATCCGTTTAATCGTGTGCCATACCCTTTCTCCCGAGTTTCACCCACATATTTATGGATCTTCACCCATCTTTTAAGACGGACATTTGTCATATACAAGTGAAATTATCGTCCCCGATCGTTTATACAACATATAGTATTTTCTTTAATTATCAATTGTTGTCTTTCAAGATTTATAATTTTGGATCAGAATATATATTATTATAGACATAATTAATACTCAAACCTTTCGCAAATTGAATTTCGCCTATTTTTACAAGAAAGATTTGTATTTTCAAAACATTATTTTCTCTCTTATTATACAACTCCTCACATTATACCATTATTTTATATTTTTTTAATTATTGTACATTATACCTTTTTATAATTTTTTAAAAATTAATTTTATATTATAGATGAAACCAACGGAAGAGGGGCCCATAGTCTTCTCCATTCCGCAGGCGCTTTGCTTACCTCCTACTCTTCAACGCCCACGTCTCCTCTATTTCCGTATGTTTGGGTTATTTCGGTTCATAACCCAACTTTTCACAAATTACGTTAAAGCAACAAACTTTTCCAAAGCAGAAACTCATATTTGTTTCTTTTCTACCTAAATTAGGTTGCTTAATTGATATAAAATTTGAATGTGTAAAATTATTATTAAAGATCGAAATGCATTAAGATTATTGGACATTTCACATATATGACAAACTAAATTTTATTTAATCATTAAATTTGGCTTTTAAGTTTTAATGTATACCTTCAATATATCGAATAACCAAAATACGGTCTTTAATCTTGAATGGGCATCAACAACATAGAGATGATAATCCACCCTAAAGAACAACTTCATCAACGAATTTGTTTGTTTTTGCCTTTTCATTTTTCCTTTCAGAAAATAAAGATTGATACTTGAAGTAACATTTGATAAGGATGTCCTAAGGATATAAAATGAAGAACAATTTTTTTAAGGATAATAATAAAAAAATAACTAAACTAGGGACACCAAGTGTAAATTTTCAACCTTTAATTATTTTTATTTAAAATAAATTATCCTTCTCTTCCCAAAGTCTTTGTCTTCAACCCTTAAATAGCAGTGAGCACACACCACTTTCCTTCATTCATTTCTCATTTGATTGATTTTCTTTTGGATCTTTCCTCAAGTACCCATAGATTTTCATCGCCACAAAAACAGCGGGAATCAAGCAATCAACTGAGCAGTTGATTATAAACTCTGCACACCCAATTCGCCAATTTCATTATCGCTTTTTGATTTGTACTCTGTTCTTGCAAGATCTTTAATTTCTAATTCAAACATGAGTTTAGCCACAAGAGATCAAAACAATTCAAATTTCCAGCTTCCGGCGGAGGTTGATTGGCATATGCTCGATAAATCTAGATTCTTTGTCCTCGGCGCCGCCCTGTTCTCCGCTGTATCCGGTGCATTATACCCCGCTGTGGTCCTCAAGACGCGCCAACAAGTATCCATGTCCAGCACGAGATGCTCGGAGCTCGCTTTCACGATTCTTCGGCGAGAAGGGGTTAAATCCTTCTACCGTGGCTTCACCACCTCTCTCATGGGCACCGTCCCGGCACGAGCACTCTACATGACCGCTCTTGAGGTCACTAAAACAACAGTAGCCGGCGCAGGAGCTCCTACCGCCGTCGCAAGTGCCGCTGCAGGTCTCAGCGCTTCAATCGCTGCTCAATTGGTTTGGACTCCGGTTGACGTCGTTAGTCAGAAGCTCATGGTTAGCGGAAAGCCTCTCACCGGGGTAGATTGCTTTCACAAAATCCTCCGGCGAGACGGAATTAAAGGGCTTTATAGAGGTTTCGGGGTGTCGATTTTAACGTACGCACCTTCAAGTGCGTTGTGGTGGGGGAGTTACTCAATGGCGCATAACGTGATATGGGCCGGGCTTCGGTCTGGGCCCGGGAAGTGGGAGATGAATGAGGGGATGGTAAGTGTGGGGGTTCAAGCGGTTAGTGCGGCGGCGGCGAGTGGGGTGTCGGCTATGGTGACGACGCCGTTTGATACGGTGAAGACGAGGATGCAGGTGGCGGAGGGAGAGAGGAGGACGATAGCGCAGACGGTTAGGGGGTTGGTAAAGGAAGGTGGGTTTCGGGCCTGTTACAGAGGGATCGGGCCTAGATGGGCTTCAATGTCGATGTCTTCTGCCACCATGGTTACTACTTATGAGTTGGTGAAGAAGTTGTCTGCAAAGCATGAAGAGAAGTACTACCATTGATGCTTCATTATATATAGTTTAGTTAATCATCGATCATAGGAAATGAATATTAGAGTTTTGTTTGGAGAAGAGTTTCTTTGATTCGATTATAATTTGTAAATACTAATATTGGATCAACATAATGTTGAAGGCCATTACTCTTCATTATTGTAACCCTAAATCATTCTATATGATTTGGAGTTTGCGCTTTAACTTCCTTTTTTAGGTTAAATTCTAAGGCCCGTTTGGTTCCAACTCCGGAAACGAAAACAAAATGGAAACGAATTTAGTCCATGTATATCCTTATTCATGAAATTTTATTAAATCATTCATTGTGGTTTCATGCAAAATGCACTTGTACATCCGGTCCGTTTAAAATTTCAGGTAACTCGGACCGTAGATAAATCTGGGACCGGACCGTTCTGGTCAGGATTTAGACCTGTTTAGATGATTTCATTCGCAATAACTCATGCGTTAATTCGTATGGTACGAAAACGAAACAAAGACGATTTGGATGCAGTTAAACACAACATAGGGTTTTATTGTTCCCTGATCCACTGGTTTGCACGGTTCTATACCAAAACTGAATCGTGATTCGTGAGTCAAAATTGACAAAAACAAGAATCGCGAATCGAACAAGATCCGCTTGGGTGTGGTCCGTAGTGTAAACAAATCGGTTCAGTCGGGTTTTGAAATGCACACCCTAAGTGTGCTCAATGCGTACCCAAAACACATCCTAAAGTTCAATTTTTGTGGACATAGTAAAGTTAGAGCGTTCACATTAGTTATATTCTAATAATTGTCCCTTAGCCTTTTTTTGGAGACAAAAAAATTGTCTTTCTTTTACCCCGAACTAAAATACATATCATCACTAAATATAACGTGAAAATATACAAAATATATATAATGCAATTTCAATTATTACTTAGAAATAAAAAAAAATCATCACCCAAAAACTGAAATATCACAATGATATCAATTATTCTCTTCGAATACCTAATGGTCATATAGTTGCATTCATTATTGGGTAGATTCTATTACAAAATTATTAGTCTTTACAAAATCTAGATCTGTATAGAATATCAATTCTCTTTCATAAGCAAAACAAAAAAAATCCTTAAATATCATGCTAAAAAGACAAAACTACATTAATTGTATAGAATCTAATGGGATCGAGTTTATATATTGAGTTGTGGTTGAGTGGCAAAGGCAAGATTAGCCAACAACCACCAAATGAGATGGGTGTACTTTATAACCCGGCCCGATCCGAAAGGGCAACATATATGATTCAACTTGGCCCTTGTGGTGGCTCTTTGGAGCTCTAAATGTAATAATTTTGGCTTCTCTTTCTCCACTTCTTCGAACTCCAAACTTGTCTGTCGGGTTTAAGACGTGGAGGGAATGCACGCCACAAGTGAACCTACACATTAACCTTCGGGTTCCATCCTAAAACCAATTGACAATAGAAAGAATAACCCTTGAGTTTATATGTTAGGTTCACATTATTCATTTAGTCGATGTGGGACACAATAATCCGCACATCTCAACAAAACTTGATTAATATTGTATTACTTCTAAATAATATTATAATAATTGAACCTAGATCCTTGCTTATAATAATTGATGTCTTTGAATCATTCTCTTCCACAACCCTAATTCAATGGGTTTTAAATATATTAATATAATGATTAAGAATGTTTATGAGAAAAGCAAAAAGGATTAAATATTTTTTCTTATAAAAAAATAGTATAGGATAATAAAAATGACAATAAAATAAGACTTTGTTAACTTTCAATATTATATTTTAAGAAAAATAATAAAAAAGATAATTATACAAGATTAAATTAGCTTGTAGAGAAGGTACTAACAAAAAAAAGCTTATATAACATGAGAATGTTACGGGATTGTTTTTTCTTCTTCTTCTTTTCGGTGTTTAACTACTTAAAACAATTAAAAGATTGAAACTAGTAATCGCGCATCTGAAAAGAATATACTTTTACACGTTTTTCATTGCGTGAATATATGATGGTCAAAATGCAGAAAATTACGGGAGTATCTAAAACCATTAACTTTGCGTTTGAAAAGAAATGAGGGGTTATTTAAATGTTGCAACAACTACACCGTGATCTCATCTCAAATAATTCTAAACTAGCATATTATTTACCGATCTTCAGAATCAATACATCATGGCTCACAAGAATCTTTTGATTCTCTTGCTCTTGACATTTGTTGTTCAACTCCAAGCGTCATTCTTCTTTCCAAATGTACAAGTGACGATATCAAACAATTTGGAGCCAAAGTCGAATTTACAAGTGCATTGCAAGGACAAACACCATGATTGTGGAGTGCACCAAGTCCCCTACAACCAAACATACGAGTTTACTGTAGTTACAAAAATCCTCCCATTTTCGGACTACTTTTGTGGATTTGTTTTCGACAACACGCTTCACTGGTTTGACATCTATCTCGAACAAAGAGATTATAAAACATGTGGAGCTTATCGTATATGTAGTTGGTCTATAAAGAAGGACGGACCTTGTCTAAAAACAAGTGTGAAGGACAAATGTTATTCTTGGAATAAAAACTAGATATCCTATCTTAATTCCTTTAATCTAGTTAGAAATTGTTTGTACCTTAAAAGATTGTTGATCATATAATAATTATAATTTGCCAAGTTTGGTTGACACTCAATTGTTCAAGATATGGAGTATTTGGCTTTCTATGTTACAAATGTTTTAAAAACCCTTCTTGATTAGCTAAAATAACTAGCTAAAATAACACATATGGAGATGCGGGGGATCGAACCCCGTGCCTCTCGCATGCAAAGCGGCGGTTCATAAGGATGGAGTGTTGACGCTCGTGTTAAACAAAATAAAATAGCCAAATAATGATAATATGATTACAAACAGAAGTTTATAAATCCACACGGCCCATATTTATTAGTGCACTTAAGGGCCCAATAACTAAAAAGCCCACTTAAAAGCCCAAACGACAGGCCCAACAAATCAAACACTCTTGACCTCGATAACCTTTGGTTTCTTAGGCTCCGGAGGCGGGACCTTCTCCACAGTCACTGTCAACACTCCATCCTTATGAACCGCCGAGATCGATTCCCTGTTAGCGTTTTCCGGCAACGCAAATTTTCTCATAAATTTCCCCATTCTCCTCTCTATTTTCAGATACTTAACTCCATCCTTATTCTCCTCCCTCTCTCTCTTCCTCTCGCCGCTCACCACCAGAACACCGTCGTCGTCCTCCAGCTGCACCTTCACCTCTGACGGACCAACACCCGGCATATCCACCACGAATTGGTATGAATTCGGCAGTTCCTTAACGTCAGCTGGAGTCCTCGCCATTGCTTTCGCGTCACGGACGTATGCTCGTGATGGTGCGTTCGCTTGCTTGTTGTCGGTTCCGGAACTGACGCCGGTTGCTGATTCATCGGCCAAGTCTATCATGTCTTGGAGAGTGGAGATGACTGCGTTGTCGAGAAATCCGAAGGTCTTGAAGTCCATTTTTCAGGTACAGATTGACTTGAGCTGAGCAACACTGAATTCGGATTTGTTGTGGATTGTTTGTAGGTGGAGATGGTAACCGATATTAGGTTTTATAAGGATGCTTTTCAGGTGGAGGGGAAGTTTCTGGCGACGTTTAGAACAATGTCGAAGTTCGGAGAGGCTTCTTCTTCGGCGTTGCTCTGTAATGTTCTACAGAATTCGTTTCAGATTCCAATATTTTATTGGAGAAGAGAGTATTTTTGACAATTTATAGATTTTACGTCAATACTTTAATGTCGTTTCTACCCGGCTTTTCGAGCCCTTTCCTCTTTAAAAATAAAATGTATTAATGTTGAAAAACCCTTTTTTAATATATTTTTATAGATTTAAGTTAGTTTTAACTTTTATTTATGAATTATTATAAATATTAAAGTATGAGCAATTTATATTAGGACTCGGTTTAGTAGAGATAAATTAAAGAGATTAAAATTATGATAATTAAAAGAAAAAAAAAAATTCTCGTAATCTTGTTTAGCAAGAATAAGATTAGCAAGAAAATCAAATATATTGAAGGATTAAATAATGAGCATTAAGAGAATTATATTATGCGGATAGGGACTATAAGGATTGTAATTTCGATTATAAGGATTGTTATTATAGGAACTATAAGGATGGTTGAGGTTAAGATCTCATTTCTATTCTTTTTTTTTTTCTTTTAACTCTTTCATCTATAAAAATTTAACATGATACTTTTTTTTTAATTTTACTCGCAATTCATATTTATTTTACAAAACACTCCTATAACTTATTTTCATACTCATTATCTTAAACAATTTTATCATCTTAATTCTTTATCTAAATAATTATCATCATTTTCATCTACAAAATCTTACATTACCATGCGAGCCCTATCTTAAACAATTTTATCATCTTAATTCTTTATCTAAATAATTATCATCATTTTCATCTACAAAATCTTACATTACCATGCGAGCCCTATATCAATCCGAATGTATTGTTGTCGTACTAAGTCATAATAAATTATTAAATATCATAATATTTTAACAAAGTTTGCAATAATTTAGTGTTTTTAATTATGTTCAAAGATTTTTTTTATATATCTAGGTGTACTTGTATATTGTAACTTTCCACAATATACTTTTCGATCCTCCCTAAACTAATATTTTTTAGGAAAAATTATGTGTAAAATAAAAAGGTCACAATGAAATTTCTTACAAGCATTCTTGAATTACTTGACAAAACATGTTGTCCTCATATGTTATAAACTTATGTCAAACATGTTATACCCATTTGTTATAAACTAATAATTGAAGCTTGTTAATTTTAATTTGTTATGGCTTCCTCTTAAAGCCACTAAATTGCTGAGCTCTGTCTTGAATGCATTGAGAGAATGGTAACTGACTTATTGTCATTGGTTACTTACTGGTTAGTCATAACACAGACCCAACTTGGTGCCCAACAAACCCTAAGGGCATTTCATGTTATACAGGAATCAGGTCAATCACAAGACCACCAATTTGTCTTCCTAATTCTTAGGGGCAGAGCAATACATTTGTGCATTTCATAGTCAATAGTTTCCCCTAGGAAGATCAGCATTCTCAAAAGTAATATGTACATACTCTAAAAAGGACTCTAGCAGTTTAAATTTTGGCCTACTGCAAGCACTAACCGAGATCTTCTACACCAATTTACATGGTATTTCAAACAAAAAATACACTTAAAAAATAGATAGCCAAAGCAACCCATGGCTGTCTCAAGAAGAGTCCTTTGCGGCCTCGCTGCGTATTTCTTCAATGCCTTTGCTGATATTATCTATCACCATCTTCTGCACCTGTGTTGGATAATAAATTTTTGTAAGTAGAAATTTTAACAAGAAGATTAGAGCTTAAGAAGCTGATGAGAATTCACCTTCACCCCGGATGCGTTCCACTTATGGTCAATTGGGAGACCCTGTTGTTTGTCTGATAACTTTATGCACTCTCCAGCATTTTCCGGTGAGATAAAACCCAGAACAACATTCACAGACGACTACGAACAACAAAATGATTTAGCAATTCAAGTATAGACTTTCAAGATATGAAACAAATTCTAGTTTCGAGCCGTATCTAACCTTAAGGTTCCTAGTCTGATACGGACAGCCTGCAGGGAGGAAAACAGCTTCTCCAAGCTTTTGATTGAACGTCCAGGGCTCAATCTCTGAACAAAGGAGGCCAGATATTAAAAATCAATTGCTCCTACTAACATGTAATCCGGAAATCAGAAAAATGAAAATGTGACTAAAGTCTTACTAAATTCCTGCTTCAGTTTCATTTTGTGTGCACCGTCGAGAAAGAAACTTCCATCAAGAATATTATGATCAACAGCCTGCAGAGTGGTGACAGTTCATCAAGAATGGTAAATACTATCAAGAAGTAAACACAAATTTATAAATACCGTGTTTCATCTGCTCTCACCTGCTTTGATGATCCGCCTTGATTGTAGAACTCATCAGAGTGTCTTTGAAGGTATTCTAGAAGCTTCGGAGCATCTTGTCTGCGGAAAACATCCCATTGGATGCCACAAGGCCTATCTTCACCAGACTTTTTCTCTGAAGTGGAGGGTTCGGTAGTACCAGAGCACATCACTGAAGAGTCGGATTCAGTCTCAGAATTTGGACCGATTCCATTAACACTTTTCTCTGGTTGTCCTGCCTCTTTGGTGATCTTGCTATGCTCGTTGTTCAGCCCATTGTCCAGATCAAGACCGTTACATCCTCCCATGTCTTTGATGGCCTTCATCCTTAACAATTTCTTAACTTCATTAGCCTGATCTGTAGACGCTGAAAAATCTGAAGTGTGAACCAGAATATTAATCTGATCCACCATCAAGCAAAAATCAACCATCAGCACAGTGACCAGTAATCACACAGAACATATATTATGATTAGCAATACAAAAACAGGCAGGAAATTGTCATTCGATTTATAAGATCATTGCAGAAGTAGAGCATAAACGCGTACCAGATCATGTGAGCTCTGACAAAGTGCATCAACCAACTCTTCCCTCTGAATATCCTCAACACTGCCACATGTAATATGTATATGTGGACTAAACTCGGACACTTGGGAATCTTCTGCTAACTTTGCAGCAAGGTTTAGAAGTCCAGAGCTGGGGTTTGTGTACTCTTGGATAGGTAGGTTGTTTAAAATTTCAGCATAATGAGCTGAAAACCCCCTCTGAAACAAGCGCGAAGAAAGCTTAGCCTTTAATTTCAGTGTTTCATAGCTAGAGCGAGTCACCTTCATCAGCGACTCAGTGAATGATTCTTTATTACTGAAATCAGCCTGTAAATGAAAACAGAATGAGTTAAATGGCATATGGAAGCAACTGGCTGATTAAACATGCATAATAGCATCTGAAGGAGATAGAGGAAAATACAGAAGAGACTCACTATACAGTGTAACAGTTGACAAAATGCAAACACTAACCTTGTACCAGTCATTGCAATTTGGATCACCTGCTTCTTCTTTGTCGTTCTCAGACCTAGACAAGACCATCTTCAGGTAATTGGAAAACATGGCTATTGGATCCCAAGTCAAATCAGAAACTTTTCCCAGCAAGTCACGAACAATAACTGGATGACAATTACGCCAGTGTTTCTGGAAGTGTACAAGCAGGATGTCATGATCATCATGAATGCTGGGCCAGTATAAAAAGTTGTCGCCGGGATGTTTTCTTCGAGAAGCCTCTAGCAGTTCCTTTTTGCTACCACCTTCTCGGGCCATGGTTGAACAAAATGAACATTGCAAAGAAGGACCTACAACTTTTGGTGAGTCCTGACTTAAAATCATTTCTTTTGCACTTATTTCCAGTTCTCTGGTATAATTCAATGGAAAAATGCATCTCAAATCAAGAATGCTGCTAGTACAATCATTACATTCCAAGGACGGGCAAACTAGCTTTCCATTATACACTCGTGAGCTAGATAATGAACCAAGAGAATCACTATTCAAACTGTCATCATCTTTTGCTATTTTCTTCCTACTAGGGCATTGACTACCTTGAAGCATCAGACCTCGAGTCTCCTGGCAGCAGCTTAAGCAGAGGTTATACGAACAATTTAGGCAGCTTCTGTACATATCCAGTATAAAAGAGCTGCATTTATTGCTGAAGAAGAGACACGGAATTAGGAACTCAAAACAACTTATTTGACTTATACTTGAAGAACACATACAGAAGTAAAGGACATACCAAGAGATTTGCTTCTTCTCGCCAATCTCAGCTTGCTGAATCTCAACTTCAGAAAGACTCTGTTCTGCATTTGACAATCTGTCAGAACATAAAACTAAAGAAGATAGCAAACAGCTGTGCAAAAATTACATGTATTACAATTTATAACCTTTCAGTTTTGCTTCCATTTCCAGTTCAATTGTCTGCTCTTCATTCATTTGTTCAAGAAATGGAAGAATCAAACTCATCATGTAATGCAAAGAAACAGATTTGCTCATCTTAGCTGGCTTGTTTAAGTTATCCTGTAACAACAGTACATAGTTGTAAGTTACAACCGTTAATGTTTACTTGGCAAGAATGAGATTCTATTAGAGAGAAATATTAACCTCAGAGCCGGCATCCTTCGGATGGCTAATCAAACAGGCACTACAATCGCAGGTCCCATGGCAAACTGGGCACTTGAGCTTAACTTCTTGTGCTTCAACAGACCTTAAAACATAAGCACAAACATAAAAATCCCAAAACAATATCCATAACTAATATCATGAACAGCAAATCAGAAACATCACTACAAATTAATTCACATAAGATTATATCTCGATTAATCTAGTTTTGAGCAATAGAATAATAATGGTGGAACACGGTAGATAAAGGAACAAAACTATGTGTTGAAAAAGCTAAGGTCGCAAATCTACTGTAACCATCTTATAAGCAATCACAGTCTACATACAAGGAAGTGGTAAATCAGATGATCTTTGGATATTGACAGCCTTGACTTCATTCAACTTTAGGGGAAGGAACTCCAAAATCCAAAATAAGGATTCCTCTCAACTGATTTTTGAAGAAACTAAGTAAAAAGATGCAAGCTAAACGCACATATTCAAAGAGTTTATTGTTTGGTTGATTTAAATTGAAGAAAATCAAGATTATTAACATCATTTGTCCTAGCACCATCATCCAGGCTACTTGCTGGCATGCCCATTTACTCCTACTATTTTAATCTAACTGATCGCCTCCTTCAACCATCCATATCCAAGACAACTTATTCATTCAATATCAAACATCGTTTCAGAGCTCCTTATAAGTTATAACTGTTTCAGAGCTCTTTTACATTAAATCTTACATCCTCTTTCATTACACAAAATCCTCCATAGAAGAGAGGGTGAAAATAAGTTATTTTTCTATTTTCATTAATGAAATCGCCTTTGTCCACATAAAGTAATTTAACTGTCAGAATTACAATGACTGTTCTTTATTTTTCCTATTTTGACAATGTCTTTCTGTGGGACGGATGATGAGTTACACCAAACATCTTGCTTCTGAAAGGACAAGTATCAATGTAGAAGAAATTCAGACTATGCAGTATGCCCAAACAACAGCAAAACCATATCTAAAGCTCAATAACGATAAGAAACTGATTGCCTGTTCTGAACAGAGAAAATTCCAAATGCATCATCTAGTTTTGTCCACCAACATATACCAAACTACACTAAACTAGTACAAAACTAAGCTGGTTTCACATTCAATATTTAACAACAAAATTTTTCATTCAGCTACTCTAATTGGAGAAAGTTAGGCTATTAAAGCTGAAGTACTCTGCACATGCAAGGATCCAAGTATCAAACTCAATTAACTGTCTTGCATACACCATAGATTGAAGAAGTAAGGTGCTGTCTAAAACATAACTGATGAATGGAAGAAAGTCATTACCTCTTTTTGATGCAAGCAGAACAGAAGGATCTCTTCTTGCAAGTGAGACATTTGGTCAAGCTCACATTGCCATTTTTCTGACACCAATGGCACTTTCTTCTAGCACCTCGACTACCAGCAACTTTCCTCTTAACTTTCAGATTCCCAGCATAAGGAACAGCCTTTACCAACATGACCCATAGCAATTGAAAAGCAATCAGTACATTCTTAGAGAAAGAAATCAAATTTCATAAACCAACACTAGTAGTCTAGTACAATTCATTAAGATATTACCTTCACGGTACTAATTGGAGGCTGCTCAACGTTTTTCGATCTAAATCTCCTGTTCACAAGGCGATGATTAGAATTTTCTAACCCTAATTTGGCCGGAAGAGAAGCAGCATTGCCGATTGGCTTAGCAGCCGACGCCTTGACAGACTCCGGCATGGGAGAAATCGCCATGCGTCCGAACGGCAACTCTCTAGTAATCTCCTCACCACTCTGCTCCCCTGCCATGGTAACCACATTCTTCTTCGCTTTCTTCCTCTTCTTAATCTTCTCCTTTTCAATTCCTTCCTCCGTCTTCACCTTCTTCTTCCTCCCATCAATCTTCTTCTTAGCAATCGTTCTCAATAACTCTTCAGCCTTATCCTTAGCGGTTTTGTCATCCAGATCGTCAACCTCTTCAGCCGAGGAGTGCTTCCTCTTGTTCTTCCTATCTAGATGCTCCCTTCCCGTAACCCTAGTTTCTCCATCCCCAGCATCGGAAGAGGAACGAGGATTCTTCGTCGAGGTCCGATTAGACCTCTGGAGTTTAAGAGAATCAGGAACTCGAATCTTATCATTACGAAGACGAACCTGTGCAAAGTGAATCTCGCAGAGCAACTTCCCTTCCATGACAGAACGCTTGCACCTCCAGTGACGGCCATCGGTACGTTTGCAACGCTGCTCGTCAGGGACCGGCTCTTCCTTCGCCATTATCGAATACCTCAAGAAAAACCGCTTCTTTTTAGGGATTTTTCAATGGGAGCTTCCTGTTTGATTTGGGGCTGAGTTCAACTGTTCAAGTACAAGGGTCTCGTTTGGGTTCAGATTCGGATTTGGGGAGTTGGGTCTCGTTAAAGGGTGCCTGCAAAAGGGGTTGCAGATTTAAGGAGAGTATAGGGAGAGGGGAGACAGCAGGATTGCCCTTCTTCAAGTGCAATTGTGTAACCTCTTCAGTTTTTTCTCTTCTTTCCACTTCACCTTTTCTTTTTCTTTTTTTATTAAAAATATATCTAAATCTTCCTCGGCTACATATCCTTTCCAAAGATAATAATTCAGGAAAACTATTTTAATATAAATAATTATTTTAATAATAATAATAATAATATATAATTATTTTAAGTATCGTGGATATATGGTTATAATATTTTTATAATTGCAAAATAGATAAATAAAATTATGATACATAAAAAAAACTGAATATTTGATAGATCTCGATATGGACTTATTGAACTTATTTGAAAATTTTACTATAGCAAAAAATTATATTAATCATTATCTTTGAACCTTGTAAGATTCAGAATTTCACATATACTTATTTGGAATTTCTAAAAGTATAATAAAGAAAAATAAAATAGTAGTACTCTCTAGTTCTTATTTGGGAAGTTGAAATCAATCAAATAAAAAATATGCACAAAACCTAAATTATAATTTTTATATTAGGAAAGAAATCATGAGAGCTTGTTAATAAAGAAATCTATTAAATAACAATACCAAACTATTTACAAAATTAAAAAAATTGTACCTTTCTAATTTAAGTCAACATGATGCAGATGCCCTATATAAATCAAATCTCGAACCTCACATGAGATCTATCACCTCTTTAGTTTGAAGTTCTTCTCAGATCTCTCTGTGTATGTTAATGGCGTCCACACAAAGCTTCTCGCTTTCTCTGTTACTACTCTTATCTGTGTTGTCGCCAGCGTATGCGCAATCGCTAAGATGCTCGACGCAAAAGTTGAACAAGGACTACGAGAATTGCTTCGAGCTCAAAACTTTGAGTTGATATCTTCACCGGACTTACAACCCGACGACAACAACACTCTCAGTCGCCTTCCTCCGTCTAAATTTGGTTATACTCAGCGTTTTGTTTAAGAGACAACAACTACTTCAGGGTCTTCAAAAAAGTTGGATCCGGAACATAGGAAGATGGGCCTCAAGCCCATTAACAGAAGATGGGCTCAGGCCCATAAATCTAACTTATCAGGAAATCAATTTACTCCTAACATGATTATCATCACAACTCACTTCAGTTGCCTCCATCTTAGAACTTCCATCTAGTGTACTCAAGAATGCCATACATATATTATTACAACATAATGTAAACTAGTACAAGAACCAAAATCACAACATAGAATCCTAGAGAAAAGCTTAAATTAAGCGGAAAAAAAATATTTAAATTAAACCAACAACTCTCTTAGATGAAAATACAAACATAAATATAGAGATATCCCAATATCGACCATTGCAAATGCGTTCTTCAGAAGCTTCCGTGACCAATGATCCAAAGCCAATCGAGAGCAGCACCCGTAAATATACCAGCAAGAAGAAACCCCACTAGAGCGTTCCCCAACGCGTTTTGCTCAGGTCCCTAAAGATGAAACAAAATAACATCTCCGTGTTAAAAGTTGAATCAATCTAAGGCATTTAGCTTGATCATATTTTATAACGTAACCATTAACTGTCAAAGTAATGAAAGTGAAGAACAAACCTTATAGCCTTGAGGAGAATCCATCATAACACAAACCATTAGGTGTCCATTGGTGAGTCCTAGTAGAGAGACAAGCATAAGCATCCAGCCTTGGTCACCATACTTGGCTGTGAAGTAGAAAGCCGGGACAAAGAGGGCGCGAGCTACACACGCGGCCAACAAGCCCTTCCTTGACTTAATCCTCAACCATTTTATCAAGGGCGTGTATCGAGCCACCAAATCCCACACATTGTACAAGGCTATCAATACAAGAGGGTACCTGAATCAATAGCAAAATCAACATTCATGTGACTGTTGTTTTTCTTGTAGTAAAGCCATGTATTTAGAGATGGTTACCAAGAGCCAAGGCGGTGAGTTCCTGTGTTTTCGAAGAGGAAGCCAGGAATAATCGATAATGTCAGAACATAAATGAGATACAAGTCTAGAGCATAGTCCCAATTCTGCAAGATCAACTCTTTGGTACTCAATCGTTCCACATTCTTGCCCTCATCCTGCAGATTCTTCTCAATGTATCACAAACTAAGAAAAAATGCAATAAAAATGACAGAAAAAGAAGAGATATAATGTGTCAAACTGGGTGAGTATACGTCCAAAATCGAACCTAACTTAAAACCGATTTTCATGAAACGTTGGACCGAAAACTTGAAATATTAGGATTTAAATAAGTCGGTTTCGGTTGGTTTTAGCTTTTTGACCTAAATGGACCTAAAAATAAACGTGACAAATCACGATAACAAACCTCGATAAAATAAACCATATGAAAGCCTATAAAAATTGTAATTCATTTAACTATTCAAAGCCACTTTTTAATTTTATTAAACTAAAATTCGGGTTTCGGTTAAACCGCCGATTTTACGGTTTTTAATCGAAACCGATATTTTGAAAACAAGGACATAATAGCGAACCAAAATTGTCGGTTCAGATACAGTTTGAACCGAAATTACTTGGCTCGGTTCAGTTCAAGTAAACTGAACCGAATTTGCTCAGCCCTAGTCAAACTTGCCTGCGGGTGTATACCAACAGCAGCCAGATCAGCCGTGACAGTCTTTGAACCCTCAGCAGACGCCTTTGTTCTATAATACTTAATAATCGGTATCCTCGGGAACACGAATGTATATACGAGCATGCATATAAATTCCAACACTGTCGAGATTCCTAGGAACAACACTGCAATCGGTTCATATATAAAAAAACATCAGTATTGAGAAAATACGCTAACAATATAAATTAAAATTATTTACTCACATGCACCATAACGTAGGCCATGGTCAAATTTATCAAATACAGCTTTTGTCATTAACCTCAAAGCCGAGGTTAGCGCGCCAGAAGCCGCCATCCCGCCATAGAGTGACTGAAGAAAACAAAAACAACCATTGTTAAGTGTCAAGACATGTTCAGCAATAAGGCTACTGTCAAATTTTCTTACCTGTAAAAATATAGGTTCCATGAAAGATAAATCTCCGATAGTTCCTCCATTAACTAGGGCATCAGCAGCTCCAAAGGAACCGCTCAACATGCAAAGAATAATATAACATACGATGGAACCATTTCCATGTGAAACCAAATCCAACTGCACATCATTCAAGATCATCAAGATTAGACTTATAAATGATACATAAGTGAAAGGTTGATACATAAGTGAAAAAATATCTCATATGACTTGTGCTCACCACTATAAGTAGGAAACATGACATAGAGAAAATGCAGAATCCCGTAATATTCCTCTTTCTAGTGTTGATTTTCGACTCGTTCCATGTTAGATATATTATTGATCCGATTGCACAAGGTTGATACATAAGCGAAAGGATTCTTGAAGGATGGTAATTCTGCACAATAAATCAAACATGTTAAAAAAATTACTCTAAGGGCCAGAAGCCGAAACGGAATGAAAAACGAATCTAGTCCACATGTACACCCTTATTCATGAAATTTTATTAGATCATTCCTTTGTAGTAAGAATTTGATTATCTATAGGAAAATAAAATGGAGAAACAAATACAATTTTCATCCAAAAGAACTCATGAATAAGCTAAATATATAGGTTAGATTTATTTCCATTTCGTTTCTATTTCCGAATTTATAACCAAACGGGGGTAATAGTCAATTGGCGGTATTAGGTAAGTACCGGGAAAACTTGGTAGTAATAATCCGCGATGGTAAGCATACTGTTCCATGGCAGAAGAGTACCGAGTCCAAGAATCCAACAGCAGATGATAGCAAAGCGTCTACCCTGAACAAAAATCTCAGTAGGTAATAATTATAAACAAAACATGCAAGCAAATCTCAAGTAGAACGTGAAAAATAGTTTACGAGACTAAACAAACCTTCAATTGCGGTACAGGTTCACTTGGTGGTAAACTTTCAATTTCAGTCTTCATGACTAAGTACTGAAAGAGATTTGAAGTTCTTACGGACCGCCAATCGCGTATATGTATAACCCATAACAAAAAAGAGATTAGGGTGTGTAGCAAATACCTCTTGCAATCGGGAAATGATTCGAACTTTGAGCAGCAAGATGAAACTGGGGCGAGAAGACGATTCTATCAAATATTATACTGTTGTGCCAAAAGATAAATATACTTTTTTCCTTATGCTGAAGCTTTTATGATAAATATACTTTTTCCCTTACATATGAATATATGATTATATAGATTTTTGTATATATCTTTGTAAGAATATATTCAAAGTCATTGGTTTCATTCTTAACCGAATAAATTAAACAACTTCCAATTAAAGTTAACATATTTCTATTTTAGTTAAAATTACGGTTTAAAACTTTTATATTGTTAATTCATTCTTAAGAGATGTTTATTAAACATAAATTTTATTAGTAAACTTTAATTATAATATTTGTTAGTTCAAAACTTTCAAACTATCGGTGTAAATTAAGTATTTTATTAGTTTAAATATTTCATATGATTATTAGTTCATGTATAATTTTGAATTTGTGGAAAAAAGTTCTGTAAAATATAATTTGAGCTACTAGTAAAAAAATTGAACGAAAAAAAGTGTCGTCAAAAAGAAAAACAAAATAAAAGAGGACACGCGTCAGTACGACAACGCTTAGTATTGTCATACTGGAATAACCACTCTCTATAGTCTCTACCTGAACCTAGGGTGTTCAGAAAATATCGATCCGTCAATAATCCAACAATCCGACTCGAGAATATCCAACTTTTAATGTATCCCACGGAAATCTATCTGTATTCGTTCTGATCCGTTTGATATTTTCGGATCTATTGATTGGATACGGATCGTATTTGTTTTGTAACCCGGATACCCAATATCCGAATATATGTAAAATATGTTTTTGAACCTTATATTAATGTTCCATAAGTTGAGTTGGTTGGAGTGGGTTCTTATTTTTAATACTTGTAATACAAGTCTGATTTCGAAACTCGTAACAAACAAAGGTTTCTACCCCCTTCTTTTACCAGTGAACTTCATTATTGTTGTATGGTGGCGACGGGAAAAAACTCCGTTACTGGTGTTTGATGGAGGCGCCGAGGAATGTTCTGTCACATCTCCTTTCCACGTACCCTCCCGTGGTCCATTGTATAGATCTCTCCAAGTCTCTCTTCATTACAGTCTGCGCGTGACGAACAACCCTACTTAACTCTCTCTCCCCCTCATCCTGGCATGACATGACGCACAACCCTACTACACCCACTCTCCTTCATCCTGGGCCTTCTTGGCGTACAAATCTCTCCATCTCTCTCACGTCTCCTCTCCACTCTTTCTTTCTCATTCCGGCCTCCCGTTACTAGCAAAGGTTAACATCAAAATCGGATCCGGCGTTTCGTCATTCTTATAGGCCGGTCTGCACTTCTGCACCACAAGTCTACGACCACTGAAGTTTTAATAAAATAGAAAATAGAACAATGAAATACACACATAACCTACAATGCTGCCCTCGTGAGATCACCTTATCAAATAAATGCATAATATGAGGCAAAGTTTGAACTAGTATAGCTCAAGGGGATATACTTTCAATTGAGCTGTCAAAGAATGGAAAAGATTAGACCAAAGAAGAGCATGGTTTTATGGTCAACAGGCATCAACCAGCTATTGACCAACCATTGTAATGTGCTATTTGTATTTTAATATGTGTAAGCAGCTAGTCCATTATTTCTGTTACTGCTCTTAATTTGTGTTGTCCATTATTTGAATGCAGTAAGGTGGAGAGCCTATGCCCATCAATATCATCAGAGTTTGCCTTCTGCAATTCAGTTCAGTTTCAGGAACTATTGTGAATTCAGTGCACTTGAGATGTCGTGCATACTGCATACAGTCATTAATCAACTAACTTCAATTTGGTTAGAAAGTTGACGCTGCAAAAACTAACATACCATAAATTCCCAAAATACATTGCAATTTTGGCCTCAATAGAATATAAACTAAAACAACTTCCTTGCCAAAAACAAAAAACTAAAACACAACTTCCATCCACCATTGCAAATGCAATATTCTTCTTCATTCACCTCAAAAGCTTCCATGACCGATGATCCAAAGCCAATCAAGAGCTGCACCTGAAAATATCCCACCAAGAAGAAACACCACTAGAGCGTTTCCCAGCGCGTTTTGCTCGGGTCCCTACAGATCAAACAAAATCACATCTCCATGTGTTAAAAGATGAATCAATCTAAACATTAACTGTCAAAGTAATGAAAGTGAAGAAGAAACCTTATAGCCTTGAGGAGAATCCATCAAAACGCAAACCGTGAGATGTCCATTGGTCAGTCCCAATAGAGAGACAAGCATAAGCATCCAGCCTTGGTCACCATACTTGGCTGTGAAGTAGAAAGCCGGGATGAAGAGGACGCGAGACACACACGCAGCCAACAGACCCTTTCTTGACCTAATCCTCAACCATTTTATCAAGGGCGTGTATCGAGAGACCAAATCCCACACATTGTACAAGGCTATCAATACAAGAGGGTACCTGAATCAATAGAAATATCAACATTCATGTGACTGTTGTTTTTCTTGTAGTAAAGCCATGTATTTAGAGATGGTTACCAAGAGCCAAGGCCGTGAGCTCCCGTGTTTTCGAAGAGGAAGCCAGGAAAAATTGATAATGTCAGAACATAAATGAGATACAAGTCTAGAGCATAGTCCCAGTTCTGCAAGATCAACTCTTTGGTACTCAACCGCACCACGTCCTTGCTCTCATCCTGCAGATTCTTCTCAATGTATCACAAAATAATAGAAAAAATGACAGAAAAAAATATATAATGTGTCAAACTTGCCTGGTGGAGTATACCAACAGCAGCTAGATCAGCTGCAACAGTCTTTGAACCCTCAGCAGCCGCCTTTGCTCTATAGTACTTAATAATCGGTATCCTAGGGAACACGAATGTATAGAGGAGCATGCACATAAATTCCAAAACTGTAGAGATTCCTAGGAACAACACTGCAACCAGTTCATATAAAAAAACATCAGTAATTAAGAAAAAACCCTAATAAGGTAAGTGAAGATTTTTTACTCACATGCACCATAGCGTAGGCCATGGTCAGATTTATCAAACACAGCTTTTGTCATTAGCCTCAAAGCCGAGGTTAGGGCGCCGGAAGCCGCCATCCCGCCAAACAAAGACTAAAGGAAACAAATACAACCACTGTCTCAAGACATGTTCAGCAATACTCATAAGGCTACTGTGTGATTTTTACCTGTAAAAATATAGGTTCCATGAGACATAAATCTCCAGTAGTTCCTCCATTCACTAGGGCATCCGCAACTCCAAATGAACCGCTCAGAATGCAAAGAATAACGTAACATACGATAGACCCATTTCCGCGTGAACCCAAATCCAACTGCACATCAATCATCAAGATTAGATCGACTTATACAAGATTTTAATCAGATTTATGAAAAAAATATCTCAAATGACTCACCACTATAAGTAGGAGACATGATATAGAGAAAAGACAGTATCCAATAATATTCCTCTTTCTAGTGCTGATTTTCGACTCGTTCCATGTTAGATATATCATTAATCCGACGGCGCATGGTTGATACATCAGTGTAAGGACTCTTGAAGGATGGTATTTCTACAAGATCATATAGAATACATTAAACATGTAAAAATTAAAAAAAAAAAAAAAAAAAAAAAAACTAGGTTACAAGTTATAAGCTGTATATACCGGAAAAACTTGGTAGTAATAATCCGCAATGGTAAGCATACTGTTCCATGGCAGAAGAGTACCGAGTCCAAGAAACCAACAACAGACTATAGCAAAGCGTCTCCCCTGAGTAATATCTCAGTAGGTATTATGTATAAACAAAATATCAAGTTTTATGAAAAATATTTTACGAGACTAAACAAACCTTCAATTGCGGTACAGGTTCAGTTGGTGGTAAGCTTTCAATTTCAGTCTTCATGACTAAGTACTGATTTCCTGTAACAAATATCAATTTTTTTCCAATATCATAGCCAAACAAAGAAACTGAAAGAGCTTTGAAGACGTTCGCCAATGGCATATATGTATATACCAGAACAAGAAGAGATTAGGGTTTGTAGGTAATACCTCTTGAAATCGAGAGAGGAAACTGGGACGAGAAGATTTAGACGGAGATATGATTGTAGTTTGTAAACAAAATCTATGAAATCTTATATTGTTCCGCCAAAAAGATATATTTATATTTTTATTATGATTAAATTATGAAATAATTTAGATTGCTGATTGACTTGATCTGGTGGTTTAGATATTTTCATTAAGCAATATAATAACGGTAACAATTTTGTATATTTAAAAAGATAATGTGACGTACAATTTGTAATTTTAGGATGGTTGGTAACTTTTTTTTTCTTCTAGACAATTTTTTGAAAAAAGTTTTATACAATTGGTTAAAATTTTTGTTCAATCAGTTCAAACTAGTAATAATCCGCGATGGTAAACATTCAATTGCGGCACATGCTAGGTTCACTTGGTGGTAAACATTCAATTACAGTCTTTATGACTAAGTACTGATTTCCTGTAACAAATATCAAAAAAAAATTTTCAATATCATAGCCAAACAAACAAAGTGAAAGAGCTTTGAAGTTCTTACATAACGTAGTTCGCCAATGGCATATATGTATATCCCAGAACAAAAAGAGATTAGGTTTTGTAGGTAATGTTGGAACTAATTCAATAAAACTATGAATAAAAACATGTTTTAATACATGTGTACGCCTGAGAATTTTCCGGGCATATTTCCGGTGGACTTCGGTCATTGTCAACACCGGAAAGTGGGAACATTGGCTTCGTCTCCGCGAGCTCTGCTTGTGGTATATTCGTACGTTAAATTTGAGTTCCGTTTAAATGAGAAATGGAGGCGGCCCAAAGTTGGTTGCGTGATAGACAATAACTTGAGATAGTCAAAATTGGGTGCTTTCACATATACTATATGGAGGGAGAAACAATGAGATGTATAGGCCAAGTATGTAATAAGACATGCGACTTGGGTCATTACCCATTTTCAATGGGGAACGACGTATGCAAACCATCACGCGTGCCGAGCCGCGCTTGTGTCCCCGTTGTGACGGGACGGGTGGACGTGATTATAATATGGGCTGACCACCTATATTATTTTTGGGCCGACCCAACTCAAAGTCCAACAGTCCACAAAAAAGGTTCAGCTGTGGATAAGGTTAACTACGGTTTTGGTCAGTCAATGGGCTCCAAAGCCCAAAGCCCAATCCGTAACCACCTCTTTCAGCTCCTATAAATAGAGAGTTCTTCCTCTCATTTCAATCACACCATCCATTCTCTCTTCCTCATCTCTTAAGCTTCCGAGCTCACTACTCTCGAGAGTGCAATGCACTATTGGTTTGTAGTTTTCTGGTACCATTACGAAGAATGGATTTGAGAAAATATTATAACTTTCACTAATGGTTTACAGGTCCCTACATGTAATAACAGAGGAAACTGAAATAACTTTGAGCAGTAAGAGGAAACTGAGACGAGAATACTTAGACGACGATATGATTGTAACTTGTAAACAAACCAAACAAATCTATCAAATCCTATATTTTGTTCCGCCAAAAGATATATTTAGATTTTTAATTTACATTAATAAAATATATATTTATTGTCATTATTTACTTTTTAACGGAATAAAATAAAACAACTTTTAATTAAAGTATAACATATTTCAATTCTATTTTGATAATTATAATCCATATAATATGAAATTGTACTTACAAACTTGAATGTTTTGAGGAGTTTGAATCCAATATCTGTGTCAACAAAAGTGATACATAAGAATAACTCATGCCTTATTTTCCTTTTTGTTGAAGTTCAACAACAAAGTATTCGAAACTGCTGAGAATAAAAGGAATGCCCTTCTTCTAACGAGTCTTTTAAAAAACCAACGTTGAATGGGAAGACATCCCCATATCCAACAAATTTTTTTGTTAGAATCACATCCGTCAACACAATGCATGAATTTTCCCTTTTTGTAGAAGGTCTTTGAACCCGTATTCAACCTACCTTCCTCTCTCGTACTCTACCATTGCTATATACTAGAAAGTCCCATAACCAAGATCAGCCGATCGACCACGACTCCACTATCGTGAGATCCTCACCCTCTTCAAATTCACCAACCGAAATGGATTCTTCGCCCTTATTTAATTCCGACCCAAAAAATGGAAATTGAAAGGCCTTAGAAGCGGAATTGGGGGACTTCCTCTCCCTTCTCCTCACACCGTCGTGGTCGGTCCTCCTCCAAGCTCGTAACTTCTTATTATCTTCTATAGTTCTATATCATTTTCAACCGAGATCCGCCATTACCTCGTTGGAGAAACAAAATAAGAGATCTCTGCAACATCTTCTTCTAAGTTGTTAGACGTGTTCTTTGGAACAATATCATAACAACTACCATTGTCAAATATCCATCCTTCTTATTGAAGGATACGTGAGATAAATATTTGAATATATTGCTTAAAATATTAAGCATAATATGTATGTATTTTAGGTTAATTTACATTTTATTTTATATCTAATATCTTTATTATTCTATTTTGATTTCCTTGTAATCTTATATAAAGGGTCGTAATAAGGTTAATACATTGTGGTTCTACTTCCACTATTTGTGTGATCTTCTCCACCAAAATTTATCACTTCTTGTTAATTTTCTATCCCTTGAGAATAAATTTTTTTATTTTAAAGGCTATTTTTCATAATTACTCAATTGTTTTTTTATGGTTTTATTAAGCTCATTATGTTTGCATTGATTCCAAAAGCTTGTTTTTATAAAGCTCATCTCAATGGCAAGCCTTCCAAGTTAAACAAGTTATTTTTGGAATCCACTCATTGGTTGTAAAGTATAAAATAAAATAGAATAGTAAAAAACACAAATTTTTGAAGATTTGACTTTTAACAAACTCCTGTCTTAGGAATACCTCATGGTTTCTCGACCTCTTTTTTAAAGTTATTCACTTGTAGTTCAAGTGTTTCGTATTTTTTAGTGGACTCTTTCGAGTTTTGAGAAAGTCTTATTAGTGGTCACTGGAGTTGTTTATCTTGGAGGTGTCGTGAACTTATGATAAACTCCTGAATATACAATTTCGAGTCAAATATAAAGTGCCTACAATTGTTACTCAATTCACTGTCTCGTGCACCTCATTTGACAATAGACGTAATAGACAATAATGTGCCATCTTGACATTTAACTACTCTTCTTTCATAAAGAAAGAGCATCAGTCAATGTCTAAAATACATCCATCTAATGGAACATCAGGCTGTCATCTGCCCTTTCTTGGCACTGATTGACGAAGCCGCCGGCCACTACCAATTCAGCTTTCATCACTTACCTGCAATCAAATCATCTCCGACGAATCATCGGAAGTTTCTTGATTCTCATATTTGATCGGTCAACGGGAACTGTTAAGAAGAGATCATGGCGGAAGCTAAAAACCCTGAGATCGAGAAGTTTTTGCTGGCGAAATTGGACGCTGGCATCAAGAAGGATGTCCCGTACAGTGGAAAGTTCAAGAAGATGAAGGAATCGCTGGATAAACAACTGAAATCTGCAGTTGATGACAAGGACAAAGCCAAAATCAGACAGAAGCTTTTCCTTCTTAATAACCATATGAACGAGATCAACTCCAAGTTCGATTGTCTTAGCTGGCGCCTCTTTAGCAGCTTGAATAAAATCCAAAAAGACATTGAATCTACTGTCATTTCCGGCGGAGATCGGTCTGATTTGACAGCGCCGGCAGTAGAGAGGAGCACTAGGACAATGGCGACGAAGGAAGTTCTGGGTTTCGATGCCGATAAGCTGGTCGTGAGACATCTGCTGCTTTACCAGGTTGGCAGAAGGTTCGAGGATTTCAACGCCGTAGGGATCGTCGGAGCGGAGGGAGTGGGAAAGACGACTCTAGGTCAGTCGATATTTGCTCAGGAGGAGGTGAAGGAGCGGTTCGTCCTTCGGATCTGGATATCCTTGTCGGGGAATCCGAATAATAAGGACGAGAGCTTAGAGATCGCCATTGCTAAGCGCATCTTACTCGCTCTTGGAGTTTCCGACGAAATAATCGACGGGATCCGTCAATTCGCAGCCCAAGACTTCCAAAGCCGCAGTAACACCGCCATTAATAACCAGCCTGATCAACCTTCAACCTCCAGGCAACCGCTGAAGAAAGCTGGTAGTATTAAGAAGCTAACACGCATACTCACGAAGTCTTCCACAAGGATGAAGGATCAACCAACAGAAATAGTAGAGGGGGAGAGGAAATTAGTGGAGGATCAGAAGGGAGCAGTCTTGGCTGCATTGATCCATGCCATAAGACTAGAGCTGATGGGGAAGAGATACTTGATCGTGCTCGATGATGCAACCGAAATGGAGAAATGGTACAAGGACCTGAGCTTGGAAGTGACTCCGGGGTGTAAGTTGGAAGAGAGGTTAGCCTTTGCATTTCCAAAGGGATATGGAGGGACTGTTTTGGTGATTGGTTGGCCGGAGAATGTAGTCAAGGCTATGGTGGGAGGAGATGGAAGTGCAATACACCGGTTGTTGCCATTGGAAGATCCGGCACTCTGCTGGAAAATATGCGAAGAGGAAGCTGAAGGTGACGGAGGAGATCAGACGAGTGACGACAAAAAGAAGGTGGAAGATGAGGTGGTGAAGAGGTCTAACGGACTTCCGGCGGCTGCTAGGTTGATGGGGAAGATCACAAAGGAGTCGATTAAGAAGAAGAAAAATCAACAGCCAGCAACAAGTACTATCAATGAAGCAGGTGTTGCTGTTTGACAGTCTTTGTCATTCTTCTGTCTGTGTGCATTGAGCCTGCTAACAAGGCCGGGTTTTCGGCCTGTAATGAAGACACATTATGTAAAGGAGATGTAGTAACATGTGTGCTACATTTGTGATCAGACAGTGAATCAACTCCAATGCAATAACATTATGGTACTATGAAACATCGGCATATTACACAATTTCAATTAATCTGGTCTTCTTCGACCTAAAAGTTGAGAAAACCTGAAGTTTGTGCAATGAGATAATACAATACACGAATCGTATTCAGATCCCCTAAAGTTCAAGAAGGGTCACAAATATTGCTACTCTGTTGCATTTTAGCAGCATTGTTGGAGGAATTAATTGACATGGGGGTTGGAGGGTGCAACTCAAGAGCGGCTTTAGTACTCTCAACAGACCTTCCTATGCATATCGTGTCACCCCTACCATGCCAGAAACCGTCTTGGACGTTGTTCATCTCCAACGTTCTCGCCTCCTACAAAATCATAATAGAGAATGTTGTAATCTGTAAATACTAAATAGTGCTACAAAAATTATCTTGTTCAACTGACAATATCCACAGATTTTGACAAACAGTAATATACCTGGCACATTGAGCAGCAGGGGCAGATTAGATGATATACACAATCGTCCAAGTATGTATCGCCTGCCTATAAAAGAAAATGCATTTATCACCCAATTCAGGAATCAAGCAGCAAAAATACACCAAAGTAAAATCAAAGTGTGACTCCACATGAGGCTGACAGCTAGAGAAAAACTATAACTCAAAGGTGATGAATTTAGAGGGCTTATGCATTTATCCGGGCATTTAGTTAGAAATGATATGAAAACGACACCAAATAGTGTTTCGCCATTCCAGATACTCAAGACATTGTTTATACCAATACTGTCTTAAGTCTTAACTCTTGAGGCCACACTGAAAACAGTTTTTGCATAGCAAAAATTATTCAAACTTGCCATTACCCTACGAAATTGACTTATATGGATCGCTTTATTCCATATATTGAGGAAGTTCCTTATTAAACTCCCAGTTTGTTAAAATTACCATAAACTCCTATTTCCACCCTTCAAAGAGCCTCAAGGAGATTCAAAACAAAAAGATGACCTTCGTCATTCACATTCTTAAATATTGAGGTATCATACTACCCTATCAACACGACTATGCTTTGATGCTACTACCAAAGCAACTTATGGAAGCCAACAGCCTACAACAAGAAAATAATTCTTAAAATCTGATACCCTTCATACAAGAAAATTGAAAGAATACAATTTTCTTCAGACATAACATGATAATGGCATATTGCATGGACTCTGAAATATCAAATTTCAGATAACTTCAAAATGTAACGGTAAGATGGTAATTGGTACCAAAACAAGGCAAACTAAAATTCCTCATTAGAGGGGCCAGACGCATTCTCTACAGCTCTACACAGCGAGAATAGATGAATGTCACGAAACAGGGGGAGATGTACGGTCACCTACCTGAATGTTGAATTTCTTTCTTATTCGCGTGCGAAGATAACCCAAATATATTCCAACTAATACTATAAGAGCAAGGCCAAGGTACAGAAATTGGTATCTTCTAGTTACTGTGAAGGCAAAGCAGTTGACAACTGCCAAGAGAACAAGCATCAAATACAGAGCTCCCTGCAGCATTCCGATATTTGCTTATCAGTTATGAATTATGAAGAAAAATAACATGTGAAATTGTATATCAACGTCCTCCACACAAAAAAAAATATACTAGGTAGTCATTTCCAATATGTTCAATTAACCATACAGAACAATGAACTACACACATAAACCTACAATGCTGCCTTCGTAAGATCACCTTACCTAATAAATGCATAATATGAGGCAAAATTTGAACTAGTATAGCTGAAGGGGATATACTTTCAATTGAGCTATCAAAGTACGGAAAGATCAGACAAAAGAAGAGCATGCTTTTATGGCCAAGAGGTATCAACTGGTTATTGATCAATCGTTGTAATGTGCTATTTGTATTTTGACATGCGTAAGCAACTTCTCCACTATTTCTGTTCAGTGCTTAGAGGATAAAACTTCTGTCAACTTTGTGTTTTCAGCATGCTTGAATTCACTTTCTGCTTATAGCCCTAACTAAAGAACGCTTCAACGAGTCTAGGGCCAAGACAAAAATAGATTTAGCGTTATAGCTTGGACCTGTGTGAACCACCCCTATATAACAATCTGGGTACGCTTATACCCGGTTGCTTGCTCTTTTATCCACTGTTATTGAACTTGGAATCCATATGTAAGCATTCAAAGTATATCAAAGTGCTCATAGTCATGTTACATGTCAAACATGTAACTTTGATGACGTGATTTTCATTTTTCAACACAATTTCAAGAAAACACAAAAAATCTAATCGATTACATAGGGAAGTGCAACAAGAAAATGCAGTTTCATAACAAAAAGGGAACAAATACCTGAAGAAAGGAAGATCCAAAACCAGCCCTTTTCATGTTTTTCCCAAATCTGGAGCAAGGGCAGCTGTCACATAAAAGAACAAATTATAGAATATCAATAGTTTACCACCTCTTGCTTCAGCATCTATACAGGATAAACATATCATTTTGTTTAACAAAATTCACCATTTAGCCAGGCAAGCTAAATCACAAACTATAACAAGCTAGACACTCACTAATGAGAGCTGCACTCATCAAAGAAAATATCCGACTCGTTGTAAAAACACTAAGCTCTGAACTGGAATTTGGATATGAGCTAGCACACATGAAACAAAAGAGTAAAATTTCCATACTCAATAACACAAACCTATCGTAAAATAGGTTTATGAGCTGCCATCACAACTCACACGACCAATAGATAAACAAGTAGGGTTGAACTTCAATCCTAGTTTGTTAACCCTAGACTAGAGTCAACCAAGTTTGCCACCTCAATTAACCGAAGAAAGCAGTCAATATAAAGACTCTATTTTTAGCAAAGAATTTCAACATGTAATAAGTACAACAGAAATTGCTTGACATCAGTCAACCATATAAATACCATCATCTTTCATTAAATCCCCAAACAAGCGAAATGAAGGAAATAGAAAGAAAGATGAATGGTACCAGAGAGATTCAATTGCAATTCGACGATCATCAAAGCAATCCAGAAGGTCGCCTTCCCACAATCTGAAAACCCCACCAAACTCACCACCACCACCGCCAATTTCCTCATCGTCAGTCTCCAGAAGCCTCCATTTACCCTGATTTTGCATCGCCACAGTTGAGCAAAGCATGTCAAAATCAAGCACGGACATGCCCTCCAGCAACCCCTCTTCCTCCCCTCCACCACTTCCTTCCTCCTCTGGACCAGCCACTTTCTGATCTTGTTTGTCGGGATCCGCCATTAAAACGGACGGAGAGGTGAGTAGAGTACCCAAATACGAAATAACTCTTCAAGTCTAGCGCTCTAGGGCTTGATGCACAATTGCACACCCAATTTAGGGAAAGAAAGAGTAGGCCAGCGAGCAGAAATCAAGGTTGTGTGAGTTGGGTAGTTCAAGCTTTCACCTTTTTCAGCTTACCAAACAACCACGTCGGAATTTGTCGATCAATTAATTTTCTTTTTCAAAACACATCACGGAGTTTGGAAGTAGAAAGAGGGAACCCCCTACCATGTTCATATTGAACACATCTTAAATTTATTATCTTTATACAGAAAGAATATATACTTCTCTCTTCGCATAATCTATTTACAATTATCAATAATTGACAATGACCGGTGATGGTGGGTATCGAGATTCTTTCATTCTTTATGCGCAATTTATCTCTAATAACCTAAGACGATATAAGTGTTTACAGCTTATTTACGATAATTGGCAAAAAAATAGTATTATCTTTTATGGTAGATGACTAGATCATGATGCATAGACTCTATTCAAAGTTGGATTCAACAGATTTTCGGGTCTAAATTGTTGAATCGTAATGTTTTTTTTTTTTGGGAATTCTAGATATAATGGAGAGGGGAGTGGTTGAATTCATACCCTGAGACTTGGTTCATCTTTGTGATCTTGGCCGGCCGGTTAAGCTGCCTTTGTTGGATTGCTTCAAATGTCTTGGGGATATTAATGATTCTTTCATGGTTTATAGGTATTCAAATTTACCTAAAAATTAAAACTACTTGTATAAAAAGCTACACTTTCTTGAAAATACATCAGGAAGTGGTCAAGTACTCGGACAAATGAGATTAAGATATCGGTCCAAATAATACGTCAAAAGTCGAGCTGCTAAGATGATCCACCCCTGCCACGTTAGAATAAGTACATCCATCGCATTCCATCTTAAACTCAGTTGTTAATGATGTTGTAAAACATGATAAAAGAACGATAATTGAACAAACGAATAACATAAAATTATAGTGATTGATCTTAGGATTGGACACATGACGGGATTGATGTCATCTCATATATCATACCGGCTATATTTTATATATAGACGGGATTTAGACAAACCTTGTAATTTTTGGATTAAATTCCGTCGGATCCTATCCTGGTTGGGATCGGGACGAGAACAAGCCTAACGGCTAGTGTGATTGTGAAGAATTAAAGAAGCTAATTGTGAATTGCTAAAACCTTATTTGAGAATTTGAGCAAAAAATTAAGAGTATTGAGCACGGTGAAGTTGTTGGTGTGAGTATAAGTGTGTTTGTCGAAGAGTGACAACATTGTCATACTAGTAGTGAATTACGAAGAATCGAAGAAGTAAGATCGTAGAAGTGAGAACAATAATGCTATTTTTTTAATGAATCCGATTAAACTCGAGATAGAGAATTAGGATGAGACCGAGACGGAATCCGGACATGATAAAACCAACGAACACATACAAAAACAATGAAAATACTATTCAAATAGATAACAACAATCCAAACACACTAATAAAAATGAAATCAGATTGTTAGATGGACATTATTGTCTCCAGTAACATGGATAAAACCATGAAAACATATAGCTAATTAATATAATATAGCGATACCAAAATAAAACTGGAATCATCTAATCAACAAACTCCCACTAAATCATCAATTAAAATCAACTAATTAACTAAAACAAAGAATCACAAACACAATGCCTAGAGGCAGCCATGAGAGCAGGACTAAGCCTAAACATAAGAACACAAAACTCCATGAGATTCAAGCAACCATCTCCATCCAAGTCACCTTCTCTCATCATCTCCCTTATCATCTCATCTTCATCCTCATCCTCATCCTCATCCTCAGCCACTACTTCCTTCCCAAACAAACCCTTATCATTGTTGCTGTTAAAATCCAAACCCAAGACAGAAGAAGAATTCCTCTTCAAGCTCTCGAACGTAATCAAACCCTTGTCTTCATCCATAAGCAACTTGAATCCCTTACCCAGCTCTTCCATGAAACCTTCCGCCCCAAGCTTGGACACCATTGACGGGAACAGATCCTCGAATACCGTGCTGCTTGAACTCGACTCCATTATATGTCTCTTCTTATTCTTCTTCTTCTTGGGTCGATTAGAATTTGCGGTTTTAGGTTTATATAGAAGCGGATAAGATCGAGATCTGTTGAGGAAAGTGTGTGGGTTTTTTCCTGATGATCGTTACATTACGTTTGATGACTTCAGCTGAGATTGTGTGTACAGGATTTTGGTGATAGCATTTAAGCGGAGGTTTCCTGGAAGTTGCATGGGAAGTTACGTGATTTCATGGGGGAGTTTCCTTTTTGTAATATTTTATAAAGATTTGAACTTTATTTGAAGTTTGGTACACGTCAGCTGTTAGGGAGATTTGTATAGTACTATGCCTATCCAGATCATACATCCTTGTCGTTTTTATTCTTATGTGAGCTTCTGTTGCTGTGATGGAACAGTTGTTACCGACAATGACAAAACCTTGATGATTATATAATATAAGTTTTTTTTACATTTCCAATTGTATATCAATTTGAAATTAATATAAGTTTCTTTATTTTTCTGCTAGATGAAGAGCTTGACTAAAAAATCATTCAGAACTACACAGTCCTTGCAATGCTGGAAGTACAAGAGAGATAACAGATCGATCAACGCCCTCCAACAAACGAATCTGTAACCTCATACGTCGAGTACATCTCTACTTGCACAGACGACGCAATTTCTGCACAAAACAAAGGGCTTTGGTTGTGGAAGTGATATTATATAGCCGTTTAACATGAGAATTACTGTAGGCATGTTTGGCCTTTCGTCGACGCGGTCTTGAACACAAAGAAGTCCGATACGAATGCACCTTTTAACTTGATCGGAGCTGAAGTCGACCAATGATTGGTCTATTAACTCCAATTCCCTCACTTCGTTCCACAGCTTCCATGCCTGAAACACGTTGTAACACTGCGTTTTATACTAAGAAATGTCAGAATGGGTCAGAAGGATATGAATGGTAGTTTAAATTCTCACATACATGGCTGAGAAGGCCAAGGGCACTGCTGTCAAATCTGCTACTCATCTTTTTCCCGCTAATTATCTCTAACACTAAGACTCCAAAGCTGAATACGTCGGATTTCTCTGAAAATATCCCTCTCAAAGCGTACTCCGGAGACATGTATCCACTTCATATGGAAAAAGACCATTAAAAACAACACAAAATGGATGGTTAACTAAATGATATATATATGAACTCTTACTATGTTCCTACTACACGGGAAGTGTTAGCCGACTCTTGAGTTGACTCGAAGGTTCGTGCCAACCCGAAATCTGATATCTTTGGGTTCATATCTTCGTCCAAAAGAACATTGCTGGCTTTGAGATCGCGGTGAATGACCTTTAATCGAGAATCTCGATGGAGATATGATATACCTTTGGCAATCTCCTGTATAATGTTGAATCTTGTAGCCCAGTCCAGCTTTTGTTTCTTAGATGAATCTGATGATAAAAAAGCTAAAATCTAAGAAAATGGAAATTGACAGAGATTGTATAAGTTAAAGGGAAAACTCACCAAAAAGAAACGAATCTAGACTTCCATTAGGCAAGTATTCATAAACAATAAGCTTTTCTTCTCCTTCAATACTACAACCCAAAAGCTTCACCAGATTCCTGTGCTGCAACTTGGAGATCAACAAGACTTCATTTAAGAACTCATTAATCCCTTGCCCTGAGAGACCTGATAGCCTTTTTACTGCAATTTCCTGCTCATCATCTAACTTCCCCTGCAGTTTAATAATACATTCATTAACCAGGATATAATATGATACAAGATACTCGGGCTCAGCTCGAGCTCGTTCACTATTTAAACGAGCCAAAGACTTAGCACATTTTAAAGCTCTTATATATATAAATTTTTGGCTCAGCTCGTTTGACTAAAGTAATACTTTAGAGCATTATTTTCGGCGATATATTCAGTCTCGGCTCGGACTCGCCTCGTTAAAAGCTCGTATCGAGATCGTTCACTTTCTAAACGAGCCAAACTTGAACGCATTTTAAAGCTCAGGTAAATTTTAGGCTCAGCTCGGACCCCGGTCGTAATACACTCCTAAAACGAGTTAACCATACTTGAGAAGGATTCATAAATGGAATACAACCTTGAAAACTGCTCCAAATCCTCCTTCTCCAATCTTGTTCGAGAGCGAGAAACCGTTGGTTGCTTTAACAATATCCTTAAATTCGAACGTTGTTAACTCGTCTTGTCGGATACTTTTCCCTTTAAGCAACTGTTGCACAGTTGGATTCTTACTGTGTTGTTTGCATTTGACTTTGACAACTGCAACTGTCATCAACGAGCATAGGATTATGATGAATAGGAAGATAAAGATCTTTCCTTTCTTGCTTCCAACTGCAACAACAAAATACAAATATCATAGAACATTAATCAGATCGAGACAAAAAAATTAAAAAAGTAGTGATTGATCACCTATCTCAAAATGGTGAAGTCGAATGAACAGATCCTCTCCTGAAAATGAAAATTCCTGCATGTCTATAAGATCATCAGCCCAAACCAAGCATCCAATTCCATCAACAAAGGCGTAAGCAGAACAAGAACAGCTCTTGAGACACTCTTTCTGGCATTCTTGATTGTCCGGTGAGGCTACAAACCGATAATGATCCGGTAACTTCATCCTACCCATCTTCCAAAACCCGTCTTCTATGTTCGAGCTCATATTTCTCGAACATAGAAGTCGAGTTCTCCTTACACAACCATCTGTCCTGTTTCCTTTACTCCAATTCTCTACTGATTTTGGTACAAACCCTATAGAACAACTACAAATCGGATAATCATTTGCATTACAAACCCCAAATGACCCGCATAACCCGTAAATATCACACGGGTTCCGGATCGCCTCCCAAATAACGTTCCATTTATCTCCTTGCCGTTGAATTTCATGCAAGGTTCCATCATGGAAAATCTTCATATACTTTATGATATTAGAATCATAATGATTGAAACTGAACCGCATGATTCCGGTCTCGAGATTTTGAACGATAGACCAATCGAAGTAATGATACCTTGTTCGAGCTATCCCGACGAATCTTAACCCATTCCATGGCCCAGTTCTCCAATGTACATTTGATCCTTTCCAAATATAGCCTTGAACTGGAAACTGAGGAAGGAATCCTGCAGAAAAGATTCCGTGCGCTGGATCATTTTCGCTCTTCCATGCAATCCAGGAAAGATTCTGACTAAGTTTACCGTTAACTAGAAACTCAAATTGCGTGGTGAGCAAGTAAACATCACTTGGGTGAGCTATACTCTCCCATGCAACAACTCCTGATATATTATCCTTTATAATTAGGTTTCCACTGTCATTCAGCACCATAGCTGGACTCCTTAACTGAATCGATACATTTGTCGACCAGACCGGGTTTTGACTACCATCCAGAATCTCGAGGTTTCCGTCGTCACTGAGGATTAGTCTCGCGGACTCATCGGAGCCGGAAACTCCATTCTCGCGGTTTGCTACCCATACGATTGTTTCGGGAGTCGACTTGAACCAAATTCCGAGATATCTTCTGGTAGAATTTATGGGACGAAAGAATCCTAGCTCAAAGATCTGGCTAGATGAAATTAGGGTTTGCCCTACTGATATTGATTCAGATGGTAACATGGTATCTGATCCATGTCCAAGCTGCTGAATTGTGATCACTATGATCGCTAGAATGACACAATACATCATCGTTTCGATAGGGTTGCTGCAAGAAATGACACACAATCAGCAATGCAAATATGCAGTGACAGAAAAGAACATGATAATGAAGCAACATGTGCAAATACGAAGAAACAAAAATCAACCTTCAATTAATCTCGTATGACAACTCAAATTTCTCTGAGCCTATATATATATGTCAAATGTGGACTTTTTTTTTTTGGATTTATCTCTTCGCATACGCGTTTTATGATAGAAGACATAAAACATATGTACGAAGTTGAGCCGATGCCGATGAACCCTATACGTGTTCAGACAAAATTAAGCATCTAAAGATGTGACATGCATGTCGATCTGTTTTGTAGATTAGGCAAGTTTTTATCGGGAAATTATGCATGCCATGGACCCCCGGTTGCATTGCGTAACTCACGTTATAATTATCAGTTGTTAGATCACTTAGATGTACATTAGTATGAACTTATTGCATTACTGTGGACTAAATTGACTACATACAAATACGTGGGTTATTCATAGTAAGTCGATTATCGGTTTAGTCGACTATTTGTTTGTCGTCACTTTTGAGTGTTGACTATAGCAATGAAAAGAAGAATGATATATGGACATAAACATATATGTCCATCGATTCTTCTTCAATTCCTAGCGATAAGTTGTACTTATATAAAAGGTCAACCATAACGTTAAAAACGTTATGGAAGACCTTTGACGGTGGTTTTGGACGTCATCTCGTATCAACTTGACAATTGAAAATTTATGAATAATATCCCATCTACATTGACTTTAACATAACATTAACAGGGAATATTGCTCCTCCAAACTCCCCTAACTACGCCACTGGTAGTACATAAAATTTACCAAAAATAACATAACACTTTTTGTACAAATTTTAGAATGTGTTCGTTTCTAAAATTACAATCATTGAAAATATATTATTTTTCCAATTATATAGAAAAATTCACCGAAAATCTCTTGAATACGGAAAACATTTTATCTTTGCTTCATAAAAAACGTCAAAAAAAAATTATACAAATTTTACATGCTTTTGTCCGTTTCTAATATTACAATTATTTGAAATTTTTATTTTTTTCCCCAAATTTACAAAGGGATACACAAAATTTTCCCGAAAATCTATTAAATTTGGAAATTGACTTATCCTTTCTTCGAAAATAATTGAATTTTTTCATTTTTATAATACATGTGTCCGTTCTCCATTGATTTTTTTTGGTTTTGAAAAATATTTAAAGAGATTTGTCCGAATTTCATGTAATATATCTTTTGAATAATCTTAAAAATGACAATGTTTTAAATAATTGGACTTTTGTACATGGATTTGCTCCATAGCTCATATAACTTTGCATATTTTAAAATAAATATTTTTTAAATGAATAGACTCACTTCATATATTTCATAACTTGTATTGCAACAAGTTTCAAAACTTATCAGTATTTATAATAAGAAACAATTTGGTTTACTAGG